>JAANYP010001791.1:0-169131 GCA_020465985.1 Centrapalus pauciflorus
GTGACAGACCTTTTTCTTATATCAAAATAGGCCTTTACAAGGAAGAAAGACGGAAAGTTGACATTCCTAAATTAGTTAAAGGCAATGCAACAGTAGACAAAGTAAAAAGACAAAAGTTCTGCACATGTGAAGACAAGTCTGCTTTTCAGAAAAGTGCAGAAAAGGTTATGTTGTCTTTTCAACAAGACTTCTCCTTTTTCATTCCGTCCAATGAAGATGTTTCTCTTAGATCCTCTGAGTGAGTATAAAAGGAAGCTTCTAAGGACAGAAAGATGAGTGAAGAAAGCTAAGTGCTGAAACCAAGAGTGAACGTGCAAGTGTGATTTTCATGCATGCAAGCCTTCTATGTAAATCAGTATCTGTGTGTCTAAGCTGTTTTACATAAGCTGTTCCCTTAAGTCTTGTAAACACAGTGAGTGCTTCTTAGTGAGTGTATTCATTGTATACTAGTTTGAGTTTGTCTTAGACTAGTGAACATACTGTTGTATCTGTCATCTCAACTTGAACTATTCCGCATTCAAGCTTGTTTGTAATTAACAAATTGTTGATAATACATACAAACATTGAGAAAATAGTGTGTAGTTTTTAAATAGCTGTATTCACCCCCCCTCTACAGCTTAAAGCTATATACTTTGGGAACCTCTCGGGACCTACACACACACACACACACACAAAAAAAATAATTCCACAAAAAAAGATATCAAGTAACAAAAAAATGAACCAATAAAAATTTTGAACACAACTAAAAAATATAACAAATAACCCAAAAAAAATACAACTAAAACAGAAACTGCTCCTCCTTGATTTTTGCAGTTTAGCTCCCTCTCAGATGAATATGTCATTTAACATGACAGCCCCCCCTACAAAAATCAGATAAAAATTTATCAGATTTTTAAAAATCAGATAAAAATATCTTTCTGCTCCCCCTGCACATGACAATCCGAATCTGTTAAAATCTGGAAATTTATAAACTTTTAAAGTCACATGAGATTAACATCAAATTTAAATCAAATTTAAAAATGTAAATTTAAAATTATAATTTGTAACTACTGAATGTTTAAATCTAACGATTTAACATACCTAACTTGTATACCAAAAAATTAAAATGTTTTTCATCTAAGGCTTTGGTAAACAAGTCAACTAATTGATATTAGTAGGTACAAAATATAATTCTATATTACCATTTTCTACATGATCTTTTACAAAATGGTACCTGAAGTCAATGTGTTTGGTTTTAGAATGTTGCACCGGATTGGAAGCTATGGCTATTGCACTTTGAGAATCACAATAAATTAGAATCTTTTGTGGTGTAAACTCGTAGTCTCTGAGTTGCTCTTCATCCACAACACTTGGGAACAGCACGACGATACGACAACGTATTCAGCTTCGGCTGTTGACAGTGATACACAATGTTGTTTCTTGGATGACCAGCAGACGGGTTTGTCACCTAGGATTGTACTACTCCTGATGTGATTTTTCTATCCATTTGTCACCTGCGTGATCAGCATCAGATAAAGTAGTTAATGTAAATTAGGATTCCCGGGGATACCACAAACCTAAGTTTGGTGTTCCCTTTAGATATCTTAAAATTCTTTTGGCAGCAGCCAAATGTGATTCTTTTGAATGTGCCTGATATCTAGCACAAACACATGTAGCAAACATAATAGCAGGTCTACTTACAGTTAAATACATTAATGACCCAATTATGCCTCGATAATGAGTTACATCTACAGGTTTCCCTGAAATGTCATCATCGAGTTTTTATTTTGAGTCTGGAGCCATGGGAGTTTTCATAGGAGTACTATTTACCATGTTAAATTTCTTTAACATATCTTGAATATATTTGGATTGATTGATGAAAATACCATCAGTCTGTTGTTTCACTTGTAAACCCAAGAAAAAATTGATTTCTCCCATCATGCTCATTTCAAAATTTTATGACATTAAGAAAGCAAATTTCTTGCAAAATTCTTGATTTGTAGACCCAAATATTATATCATCTACATATATTTGAATTACTATGATATCTAGACCCTGACGTTTTATAAACAGGGTTGTATCCGTTGCACTTTTATTGAATCCACATTTCAAAAGATAGTTTGAAAGTGCATCATACCAAGCACGAGGTGCTTGTTTAAGGCCATACAAGGATTTATCCAAAATATATACATGGTCAGGCTTCAAAGGATCAGTAAACCCTTCGGGTTGATATGTATATACTTCGTCTGTAAATTCCCCATTTAAAAAAGCAGTTTTTACATCTATTTGATAAACAGTAAAGTTTTTATGAGCCGCAAAAGCTAAAAACATCCTAATAGCTTCTATCCTAGCAACTGGAGCGAATGTTTCATCGTAATCATTTCCCTCTTGCTAACTATATCCTTTGGCAATGAGGCGCGCCTTGTTTCGAATGATGACACCGTGTTTATCCTTCTTATTCTTGAAGATCCACTTCGTGCCAATGATGGATTTGTCTTTTGGTCATTCCACCAATCTCCAGACCTTCAACCTTTCAAACTGATTTAGCTCTTCTTACATAGCCACGATACAGTCAGCATCCAGTAGAGCTTCTTTCACATTCTTTGGCTCAATTTAACTCAAATAATTTGAAATTAAGCACTCGTTCATGGTTGCTCTTTTGGTTTAACTGAAGTTGAAGGATCACCTATTATGTTTTCAGTTGAGTGATTCCTTGTCCATTTAAAGGTATGAGGATAAGGTTGAAGTTGATCTTGATTGGGGTTTAAATCTAGATAGGGAATTCGGGGATTTTCTTCTGAGGTTGATGGTATATCATCTAAGATCGGGGTTTCTGAATTTTCAGAAGGCAATGGGGTTTCAAAAGATACTGGATGCTGGATAGGTTGTACACTGTCAACAGGTAAGTGTACGTCTGTCGTTGAAATCTCTCTAGTGTCTTCCGAATTGGTTGGTTAGAATAATCTGAGACTACGACTGGATCTTCGGTAACCCTGTCACGCACCAAATTTGAAACATTAGGTTTGGTCTGTTCAAAGTAGTCCTCATAAAAATTCTCGAACAGGTTATTTAAATCATTATTTTCTGCACTCTGTTCAGATGACTTCATAGAAGTTGATTGGTTAAGATTGGGTCCTGAACTGGTATGTTCAGAAGCCATTACAAAGCCTTCATCGAATTTAACATTGACGCTTTCATTAACAGTCTTTGTCCTCTTATTGTAGACTCTGAAGGCTACAGACTCTTTTGAATAGCCAATGAAGATGCCTTCATCCACTTTTTGACTGAACTTTCCCAAATTGTCTTTGTCGTTTAAGATAAAACACCTGCTTCCAAAGACATGAAAAAATTTTACATTAGGGACTCATTTATTTATTAGTTCATACGGAGTCTTTTTCGAATCTCTTGTTGATTATGGATCTGTTCTGCGTAAACAAGTTGTTGCTATAGCTTCAGCTCAAAGGAATAACGGAAGGTTTGAATATGCCAGAATTTAGAAACGTCTCGAGTGATTGATGAGTTATTCCCACAGAAGCTTCAGCCCGAAGTTGTTTTTCGAATTTATTCGTTCAACTACACCGTTTATTTGTGGAGTTCGAGCTGCTGAGAATTGATGAGTTATTCCCACAGAATTTAGAAACGTCTCGAGTGATTTGTTCTTAAATTTTGTTCCATTATCTGATCTAATGGTTTGAACTGAAAGTTGCAACTTGACTTGAATTCTGCGAATGAAGTCGATTTTGTGCAATAGAATCCTTTGAGGAAGATGTTTCACATTTTTCATATGTAGGAGTCACAAAATGAACTTTTGTTTTCTCCTTTTTCAGTTGTAAAACAGGTGAATATTCTGATGTATCCTTAGAATCTGTAGATATTCTTTTCAGAATACTAACAGATTCTTTAGATTTTCCAATATGTTTGTCATGTAATGGTTTAACAAATTCATCTATTTTGACAAACATCTCTTCCAATGAGTTGAAATCCGAGTTTATTTACAGATCAAAATCTTGTTCAGAATTAATAGAATCAAATGGAATTGAAGATTTTTGATCTGATTGAGAATTGTTTTCAGGTTGATTTTGCAGCATTAATTCCAAAGATTTGATTTCAGCCTTTAGATTTTGATTTTCAGACTCAAAAGTTTTGATTTTCAATTCAAGATCAGAGTTTATCTTCACAAGAATTGAATTTAGTAAATATGGCTTTTGAGAATGAGTAGTATTTTCAGATAAATCCTTACCTGAATAAGTCTGAATATACTCCTCATAAATGCAAGAATTTTGATAAGATTCATTTAATATGTTATAGTCGACAGTGCATTTTATCGGATCTCAACCTTTTTGAATCTTCACTTGATTCTATTTCATCCGAACCTTTCATAAAAATCATTTGTAATCCTAAATTCATGTACCTGATATCATACAAAGTACGTGAATTTGAAATTGCTTTTGTCAGATATTTAGGATCAGACCAACCTATACCTGATTTAGAATTATAATATTCGGTATCTTTAGGTTGATTTAAATATATCGTTTGATCTGTTTGACCTCGTTTTATAAACTCATCTTCCAAAGATTTAATTTTCTCGTAAAGTTTCGTTCTTTCATCAAATAAGGCATCATATTTCACAAGAATAACTTGATGCTTCTAATTCAGCTAAATTCAGTTTTTCTTTTGGGTCATATATATTGCTATTCAGTTTCTGAATTTGACTTTGAAGATCATTTGTTTTATCTTGTAGATCTGATACAGCTCGTAACGCTAATGCCTTATCATTGGACAAATCTAACACTAACGCATGTTTTTGTCTTAATTTGTTCTCCAAGGAATAGACATTTTTCTATTTAGCTTTTAAAGATTTTCAAATTTCTTTAACATGTAAGCCATTTGCGTCAGTTTTTGTTCTACCATACAGGAGCCATCATCTTCCGAATCAGAGTTAGTTTGTACCTCAGGTGTCTCTGAACTTTCTGATGTATCTGATTCTGACTCATCATTTTCCTTATCCTTGCTGCATCCAGCATCTCCTATTGCTATCAGTGCTAACTCTTCAGTCAGTTCCTTATCATCATCAGACTCTTCTTTCTCTTCAATCTACTCATCCGTCAAACCAACCCAAACTTCATCTTCAGCTATCATCGAAGACTCACTAAGTCTGAATCATTAAAAACTTCAGACTTCAGACAGATATGTGCATCTTCATCTAAAATATATTTGTCTTCAGATAATTGGAGCCAGTGATCATATTCGGCCATCAATGCTTTTCCGACCTCTTTTTCCGTTGCTAGTAGTTCCTTACGAGTGTAGTATTCTGAATTTTTAACTACAGGCAATCTACATTCTCTAGCATAATGGCTAGGCTTGCCACAGTTGTAGTACTTTTGCTCAGAATCCTTCTTGGCTGACTTTTCAGATTTTTCATATTTGTCTGCTTTCTTACCACTACTCTCTCCTGATCTATCATATTTTGTCCTTCTTTTCAAACTTCTGTGAGCCTGTTTTGTACCTCATCTTGTTGTTGGTTGGTTTCCAGTAAAACTTCTTCTGAAATGCCTTTGTCAGTATGGACATTTGTTTCTTCATCTCTTCAATTTCAGAATCAGTTGAGGAATTCGATGAGTCTGACTCTGATGAACTGCTGCTCACTACTACTCGTTTCTCCTTCTTTAGCTTGTATTTGAACTTCTTGTCTGCCAACAAAGCTAAAGGATCAACAGTTTCTTTTTCAGCCTTCTTTTTTCTGGACATCTTCCTTAAAACAACTTCCTGGTAGTTGTTAAGGTTTTCAAATACCATGTGAAAATCCATGTCTTCAATATCTTTGGTTTGTTGAATTATCATTGCGTAGTTTTCCCACTCCGGATTTAATACGTTTAGGAATTTGACATTGATGTCAACTTTTTGACTTTGTGACACCATTCCTCTTCATTTCACTGACCAGACTGACAAACCTTAGATATGTACTCTCTAGCAGTTCCCTTTCTCTTGCTATGAAGTTCTCAAACGTCATTAAACTGTTTCGGGCTCTATTTGTTGCTGCTCTGTCTGAACCCCTCATCAACTTACAAACCTCATCCCAATTGGATTTGACTGTTTTGGTATTAGTCAGACAGGTATATATATCATCTGGTATAGATATCAGCAACAGTTTTCTAGCTGTCTTGTCCCCTAGTTTTCTACGCTTTTGTGCTTCAGATAGGTTTGTGACCTCAACTGTTCTTTCAGGTATTGGAGGGTTGCCGGTTGGTACAGCAGGTATTGTCTCAAGAAAAACAGCTGGTCCGTCACTGAGTGACTTCAGCATCTCATCTGACAGGTCATGGAAACTAATAAACTCAAGAATTCTCTCCCTCCATTGTACGTATTCACCTCTGTACAGAATTGGAGGTTTTGTTTCCGACCCCATGGCTAGTGCGTCTTTAGACATTTTGACTGAATAACAGGATTCTTCCAAGATCTTTTAAATGAAAATTTGATTGAAATTGGAAAATTGATCAAACTTGAATGTAAGTTGATCAAACTCGAATGAGTATAGAATGAAACTTGATCAATGAATGTGAAAATCGAACAATGAATGGAATCAACTCGAATTGTAAAGATGGAAACTCGAATCTAGAAAAAATCGATCAATCAAATTAATAATGTAACTCGAATGAAGCTTTTGTGAAACTCGAATGAAGTAATAGTAAACTTGAATAATGTTGACTGATGCTAGATTAAACTCGAATTGATCTTGTTTAAAAATTGATTCAAATTGAAATCCTTTTAATAGATGTTTTATAAAGCTCAAATAAAACTAACTCCCAACTCTAATGAAAAGTAGTTCAACTCGAATGACTCTTCTGATAAACTCGATTCAAATTGATTTCAACTCAAGTCAACTCGATTGACTTTTCAAGCAAACTTAATTGAAATGTTAAGTCAACTCGATCGAACTTATCATTCAACTTGAATATAACAGTTTTCAACTCGATTAAAAGAACTTTTCAACTCGATTGAAACATGAACAATGTAATATTCGAGTTTTATGTGTATTCTGAAATTCCAAGTCCAGAATTTAATATTTTCAGTGAAAATTCTTCAATTGATTCCAAATTGAAATAAAAGGTAAGGTTTTTAATTAAAAACACTTTGGTTAAAATCAGATTAAACCCCTTGTTTTTCACAAGAACAGTGAAGAACAATGGGTTTTTCAAAATTTCAGAAAAATCGATGAATCTTCTTGAGTGTTTTGAATTACATATTGATATTATGATCAATCTGATCGTTTGTCAAACCTATTCCTTCGATCCAAATATGAAAAACAATAATCCACTGACCGTACGAGTTTTTTCAATATTACTAAAAAGCGATGAAAGAGTGACAGTTTTTCAAAATTTCAATCAAGAAATCATTTTCGAGCTCTGATACCAATGGTAATTCCATTTAATTCAATCAAATAATCATAATAACACAATTAAGAACAAGAATCAAAACTAACCGAATGATTGTAATTCCCAAAAGATGAATTACAGAGAAGAATGTCGTCTGCACTGTATCCCTAATTTCTCCTTTACAATTTTCGTGCAATTGACATATTAGAATGTCAGAGTTGTTGACTTTTACAAAAGACAATTTTCTATTTATATGAAAATACGACTATGCTATATTTACAAAAACTACCCTAGACTTATTTATTTCATCAAGTTAAAATAGGTTCTAACACCTTTGCATGAGCAAAACCTCTCATTTTACTCTCTCAAAATCGTCCATAGCCACACACACACAACCAAAGTTGTTTTCTTTCTTTATTCTTCAAGAATTCAAGCTTTTCAAGAGTTTCTTTGGTGCAACTAGTTCAAGAACAACTCTTCTACACATTTTCATACTTCTAATACATCAAAGTAAGTAAATACCACCTTATTACTTCTTATATTTATGTTAATATAAGTCTTGCATAATATATATAAACACCAACAACAACAAGTTCATAAAAAATCAAGTTTATAAATCACTAGTTTTGTTTTAAGTTTGTTTTCTTCCAATGTGTTTATAAATATATAAACACATTATGTAAGTATAAATACAATGAAAATAAGTTATATAAATATGTTTCATAACGTTTTATACATGTGGTTTTTGAATAAACAACAAGAACCACAAGTTGTTTTAAGTTTATGAAATCCGGATTTTCGGAAGAAATATTACGTCGACTTTGAAAAATCATAACTAATTCATAACTTAACGAAATGAGTTGATTCTTGTTTCAAAGTTAGATCTATGTCTTAACTATATATCTCGTGGTTTTCATAATTTAATATGGAGTTTAGAACCCCCAAATATTATTTGGGAACCCGGAAGTTTGACAGCTCAAAAATGGCCAACATAGGGTTTTTAACGAACCTTTTCCCTAACCTAAACACCTCGAAAAATGGTCATTATTAACTTGAAAATTTATTTGTATATAGTAGTTTTATTAGTATGAAAATCAAAGCCCAAATCGTTTTGGAGCTTGGTCAAAAACAGCCTCAAAGTAGGCCGAAAAACCTTTAAAAAGCTGGAAAATTATATATATATATATATATATATATATATAGACACACACACACACATATAAACTTGACGTTTTAAGTGAGTTTTATTTATAAACTTGTTAACTTGGGTGATTTAAAACATAAAAATCTTTATACATACATATTATCATATATATATATATATATATATATATATATATATATATATATATATATATATATATATATATATATATATACATGGGAGTTATTAAGTCCCTCATATCATCTAGGACTCAATTAAACACCCCAAGTCTCATCTCAAGTCATCAACAAAATCTACGTTTTTGCGCTCGTTTTGCCATCACTTTACGGTGAGTCTTCATAGCCCCTATTTTCACACTGTTATGTTTTGGGGTAGAAATACATGCTACATTTTCATATGGACACAATAACTACTTCATTTCTTTTATGTATTACACATGTGGTTCCATCAGCCCTCAGATCGTGGACCGTAAGTTATATTTTTATGTAAGCACGAATATATTATGGTTAGATCTATCGGGATTAATGTCCCCCACCTAGGTTGGTCGCTCCAACTGCTAAGGGGTGCATATATATAACATTACGGTATTACATTGGGGAATACTGCACAGGGAAACTCTTAATTAAGTTTCGGTCGCATGATGGTTTTATGTAATACATAACATGAAATTTATGTTTTATAAATTCAAACTCAACTATTGATGTCCATAAAGTCATCTTTACGTGTAAACCTATGAACTCACCAATAATTTTGTTGACGTATTTTAGCGTTTGATTTCAGGTAATTAAGGCATGTGCACTGCATCGGAAGTATTCCAAGGCTTCCGTTCATTTTGGAGTCGCATCATTTTCAAAACTCGGAGATTTATTTGCATCAATTTTGTTAAATATGTATTTAAATCTCTGTAACTTGCGAACTACTCTTCATTTTATTCTGGCAATGTAAAACAATTAAATATTTTGAAGTTATATCAATGTATTTTTGAAAACATCTATATAGTGGTCGTTCACTTGAAGTTGCCAACCAGGGTAATGGGGTGTGACAGTTACGCCGCACAAATTAAGGGAGTTATATTTCGGGAGGTTCCTACCGGATATCAGATTTGGTATGTAGAGTTAGATCAAGGATATATTAGAGAATTCACAGATGAAGAACTTAGAAAAAGAGGAAGAGACCAAGGAGAAGCAGAAGGCACATCAGAGTTAAGTCGATCTGTAGAGATGATGAGCGCATAATCAGGGATTTATTGACTTTAGAGGAAAATTCTCAAGCTATAGGAAAGAACATGTAGAGAGATGGAAAAGAATGGATAAAAGGTTGACAACAACTGAGAATGAGATAAGAGGAATGTTACAAGAAATTCGTACTGGTGTTAGATTTTGAGTTTATCACGGAGAATACTATAAGCACCAGAACTGGCAGTTCAATGAAGCGATCGGACAACATCATGATTACACTGCTGGTAGAGCAATTATGCCTTATTCAGAATATCAGCTGCCGCGATATGCTAAGCTGATTCATGAGAGTGGTACTCCATTTCCATATCCAGCACCACCTCCACTAATGTATTATCCTTTTACATCTGTTACACAACATGGGTATTCCCTGCCGCCACTGCCAAGTACGGATGACCAATCACATTTTCAATCATTCCTCAACAATATTTTAAAGTCAGCCACCACAATGATCAGGTTCCTTCGTTCCTTTTATTATGTTTTCAATAGTAGTGTGTGAGTGTGTTTGCATTTAAGTTTAGTGTACTGTGCATGTTTTAGTTTTCAGTTTTTTTTTTTACATTTGTGTGTGCACCCTTGGATAATAGTTGATTGATTAACCAATTAGAAGTAAAAATGCACTGGTCTTATATCCCTAATTTATTTTGGTTTGAGCAAGTAACTTAAAATGATGATTCTAGTTAGGAAATAGATTAATACCAAGTGATATCGGTGATGATCGACTTAGTTTGAAAATTATTAAAAAGAGTCATAATGAATATGCATGCATGAGATTAATAAAAGAATGTGAGTATGTTACACTTGTGTGTGGTTTCAAAGAACAAAATACTTTATCGAAACCTACATTTCAAAAGACGTCGATACACCTAAGCAATAAGGGGGAGTGTTGCAAGTAAACTCGTGAGATGTAGTTGCTTAAATTGTAAGGGGTGGCCTAACGAATTCGAAAAAGAAGTTTGAGGGGTATTCTATACCTAATCCCCTAAAGCCAACTGGTTTGGGAGTGGTTGATTGATTTTCCGTTACATGGACTCGTTAGAAAAGTCATGTTCAAACCCTTATTAAAATAACTCATAAGTTTGCTAAATAAAATTATCAATGATGAGTGAGTTCATTATAAATGTCAAAACCGGTAAAATTGCATGCACGTAACCTTGAGCAAAAATATGTGGTTTATGGTGAGAAATGTTTGGGAGGTAAAGTGTTGATAGCGGTTATAACACAGTGTAACGGAAATAGATTTTTAGTTTTGATCATGCATGAACATTTAGTATGAAGGCTGTTACTAATTTGATAAATTAATTAGAGAGTCACTGATTTATCATATGCTTGGTAAATGAATTCTTGAACATTAAAGTCTAATTTAGTTTTCTTGCTCGGGACGATCAAGGTTTAATTTGGGGAGGTTTGATCGGATCTTTTTATACAGACTTTAATGTGTTTAAATGATATTATTTTATGTATTAAGTCTTGGTATAATGCTACATTTAATTGTTAATTTTTCTTTGAAGGATTAAAACTTAAATTGAGTTAAAGTGAGCCTTCGAATGTTCTACTATTGACAAATCTCATTACGCATGTAGGTAATCATTTCAAGTACAAGTCTGACAAATTTGAGCGTAATTGGAGAACATTTATAGAAAGCCAAGTGTAGAGGGGGGCGCATCCCTGCTCCCCAACTGAGTGCTCAACAGAATGATTTTTTCTACAAAAATACGGGGGTCGCAGACCCAAGCACAGGGGGGGGGGGGGGCGCAGGCTTGCGCCCGCGCCTGTGCTTAACCCATAATTATTTCTACGATTTTTAGGGTTTTAAAGAGCTGCCTATAAATATGAGATCATATCAGACGAAAAAGGGACATATTTGGACGAAAATTGAAGAGAAAAAGAAGAAGAAAGGCCCAGATTCATCAATCACGATGTCGTCTGCGTGATATCCAACGGCGAAGGGTTAGGGGTTTGGTTCCTTCTACGCTCCATTGTTTCCTCCATCAATCCGACAACTATGAAACATGTTCCCGACAAGTTCAATGTTTTGTACGAGTCGGTTGATGATCATATAATTATCGGTTCAAGGGTGTTTGTTAGCTAAGTATTTATGTTTTCCAATAGTTTATTATTGTAACGTACGATATGTTTTATCTTGTTTTCTGTGTGATTATTATTTAAAGATGTTGTTCCGTTCGTTTCTATTTCAATCTTTATCGTAAGACGCGGTGTAGTCATGTTACATGTCGTGCCGAGCTCATTAGATTAGGAGTTAAGACAGACTGTGAATATGACACGATTCGTGCCCAAAATACGGATTGCAATAGATTTGAGTGTCGTAACTATGTCTATGTGGTTAGGTTACAACGATAATTAATTGGAATCATAAATAATTAAATAATCAGCAACCCTAGGTCGATTATCCATAATTCCAACCAAACCTTAAACCCAAAGTCGTTGGCGTTCTTACTTCAATATTTAAGTTTTCGTAACAAAGCTATAATTAATTTTCCAAAGTTTCGCTCAATCACTTCCTTCCGTCAATTAGTTTAATAATTCGGTTTTAGTATTAGTTAACAACTATCTTAAAATAATATTGATAACCACCTGCTCCCTGAGGAGACGATTCCACTTGCCCAAGCTATAAGTTAAGGTGATTGATGTTTTTATAAATTATTTTTGAACGTTTTACGACGAGCGTTGTCAGCAATTTGCTCAACTTTCTGGACCTTTATTTTTGTATTATTTATAAGGTGGACTTATTTATTTCCAAAAATAGTGTAAAATATGCCAAACTCTTCCTAGAACTATGAAGTTTAACATATAAAAATATTATGACCTGAGTAAAACTTTAAAGACACTTTCAATTCTTTCAAAGTGAGGTCAACAACTCTGGACAAATTGTGTTTCGTCCCCTTTCACTTTGCAATCATGAAGTTTATCTTCTTTTGAATTACCTTACAAAAATAAATTTTATATTCTTTCTTTATTCCAATTATTTTATATATTATAACTCCATGCATGATGAAAAGTAATCCATAAACAAAATTTCATGCATATAAAGGATTTATGAACAACCAAAATGGCATTGTTTGAAAATACAAAGAAACTAAGTATAAACTATGGTTTAAAGTTTAAAAACACAAACTTACATAGAATCCCTATCGTGTGCTATAGGAGGACGTTAGACGCGTGTTTAGAATTCAAGACTTACAATCGTTACTCATTCATTTGAAGCAACGTGAGTATTCACGACTCCTTTTTACTATTATACGTTTTCGGGGAGGTTATGTCATTTTTCTTTCAAACTCAAATTCATTCATACTTTATGAAACTTGCGATACTTATTTTGATACTCTTCATGAAACATGGGATACTTTATTTTGATACGCTTGTGAAACTCATGATACATGATTATGACACTCTTATGAATCTATTGAAACATGGTTATGATAGTTTTATCAAACTTTGGAAACATGGTTATGATACTCTTATGAAACTTTGGAAACATTGTTATGATACTTTCGGCACCTGGATATTAATGCATGTGCAGGTTAGTGAAGGAAGCTTGTTAACCATGCCCATGATACTGTACTACTCATTAACTCATGACACGAGCCGCAGATACTTAAGGATATTGATATTTGGCACCCACCCACTCCCGGTGCACACGTGGAGTCCATATGTATCACTTTTTACCATTTTAGGCAGGGGACTTGAGACACTAGGTTTCAGTAGTGGGTGCATTTCACTAACTATGATTACAATGCTATCTTGTGCTATAACATACAACCATTTGACAACTTATATTTATTTTTCATACGAATTGCATTGAACTTGTTTTATTTCATATAAAAAACCGTGAACTTGCGAACTATTTCAATAGTTGACCCTTTTGACATGGCTTTTCAGGGAATCGAACGTAAATCAGATCACCACGATATGCATGTCTTGGTGTGCTTGGTGTCGTCATCATACTTTTCATCAAGCACTTTTATAAACTATGTTTCGATATGGTTGTAACCATAAAACAATTTATTTTAGTTAGTATGTAAAACTTCTATTATGAATGGTATGATATCTTTAAACTTATGCTATGATCACATCACTGTCGCATCTTGTGTTTCCGCTTTAGCGGGTGTGAAAAAGTAGAAAACCCATGAGTTCCTGGAGAACTCATCTACTAACGTATATCTTCTACCTCCTATACTTGGGACATTAACAAGTCCAAACAAGTCCATATATATTAAGAAGACAGGTGTACCAAGAGAAATTATGTTTGGATTTAAAAGATGACTTGTTTTGTTTACCCTTCTTATAGGCTGAGGAGAGTTTATCCTTAACAAAGGTTTAGAAGGAAAACCTGTTACTAACCTTTCTTACAGAGTTTGTTGATATCCTTGAAATTTAGCTATGATAGCCTTTCGTGCCATAACCAGTTAAGATCTGCATTTGTCTTTGAGAGAAAACAGGTTTTTGTTGAATGATCAGTAGATTTTATGTCTACAATGTTTACACCTTTCTTTCTTTGTGCACACAACACAACTTTTTCTTGAGGATCTAGTATGTATCGAAGGTGCTCATCAAAGTTAACCTTGTAGCCAGCATCACATAATTGCTTATGCTAACAAGGTTATGTTTTAGTCTAGACACATAGGCTACTTTGTTGAATATTGCAGCACCAGCTTGGAGGGTACCATACCCTTCTGTAGATCTTTGGACATTATCTCCAAAAGTGACCTTTGGGCCTTGTTCAGGCTTAAGGTCACTTAGAAAATCTTTGAATCCTGTCATATGGCCAGAGCAGCCACCGTCCAAATACAAAAATTGATTCGGTTGCTTAACCTTGTACATCATGGTGGGATTCCAGTTTTCAAGAGAGCTTAGGGCCTCAGCTTCTACAAGGTCCAATTTGAAACTGTTAGGTGAAGGAGCTTCATCATTAGCTACAAAGTAGTAGCTGTCCTCTTCGTCAGATGATGAGTTAGACTCTTCTTATTGACATGCTTCTGCCATTAATCTCATTACCTTTTTGGAAGCCACTGAGTCTTCCAGTTTCTGCAAATTAGCCATGGCTATAAGGTACTTAACCCTATAACCATCCTCTTTATTTGTCTTGTGAGGTTTGGATGAGGATGCCAATGCTTTGGACATATAGTCTGCAACCATATGAACAACTTTGCCACATTTGTAGCACTCACATTCGATTTTATTAAATGGTTTCTTTTTTAAAATACTTGATCTTCTTGGTAGCATCTTCTTTCTAAATACCTTTTTCTTCTTGACCTTTTGACAAGCATAGAAATCATTTGCTCATCATTAAGTTCATTAAGATCTTCATCCTCTTCCTTAGTCATAGCATCCAAGTCTTCATCAACATATGAATTGTCCTTTGTGACCACATCATTAGTCTGATTCCCAGGTTGTCCTACTTCAGCCACTAAGGTTGATCCCTTCTTAGATATTTCAAGGAATTTCTCTTTTGTTGCCATGACTGTTCATCATTGAGCAAAGATCCATATAGGTTTACAAGATCCATGTTTTTGATAGTGCCTAAGTTTCTGAGTATGGATGCAAAGAAGTTCCATTCTTCAGGTAAAACATCTAAAAACTTGTTCACCAAGGTAAGACTGTCTTTAGTGATCCCAACAGCTTTAAGATCATTCACGAGAGTAGTAAACGTAGTGTAGGTTTCAGTAAGACTTTCCTTTGGCTATTCAAAGAACAACTCATATTGTCTAACAAGATTGTTATTCCTATTATCCAGAGTGATAGTACGACTATCATAGACTGTACAAAGAGTGTCCCACATCACTTTAGCTATTTTAGGGGTGTGTAAAATAATGGAACCCTAATAACCCACCCAAACTGAACCTTATTCGGGTTAAATCGGTCTGGTTATTCGGTTTTCGGGTTTGTTAATTGAGTTAAATGGTAACCGAATAACGTTTTTGGTTTGTGGATCGAGTGAGAAGCAAAAAATTTTGGGTTACCCGAATAACCCATATATTAATAATTAAAAAAAAAAGTTATCCTCCTCATCTTGGCATCTTGCATTTGCTTTACTAAAGATGTAGGGTTTTATTCTTTACAAACCAAAAACACCACGCATCTCTTTGACTCTTCCACAGTTTTCCATATATGGAAAGTAAATATTTAAATACTCAATTTTAAACTGTTTCACCCGCTTAACCCATTTTACACAACCCATTTAACTTGTTTAAAAATTTTATAGAGGATTCTTTATTTATACCAAAACCGATAAACCCATTTAACCCAAACGGAGTAACCTGATACCGATTTAACCCGAAACCGATTAACCCATCCCATTTATGGTTCGGGTAGTTACCCTTACCCTCATACCCGAATAATCCAAATCGAATAACCTGAAACCCATTCAACCTGCCGGAATAAAACCCCTAGTTGTTTTAAGCTTCTCCACCTGCTTGAACACATCATCAGGTTGAGATATCATTAGGATGAGGAGGAGTTTGAAGCAGTGTTGTCCATGGTGGGAATATGAGAAGTAATATGTGAGATCTAGAGTTCACACACACTCTAATTTGCTCTAATACCAGTTGTAGGTACCAAAAGTTGACCCAAATATCTCAAGACAGACTGTAGAGAGAGAGGCGGTGAATACAGTCAATATAAAATCACACAGATTTTTCTCATTTTTTGTATGTTTAACAAGTATGTTAAGTTTACAAATAAGTTTGTATTGCGGAAAGATCCAAACTGAGATAACAGAAATGAATAACAGATCATACTAGTGTAAGACACACTCAAACTAGTTACAAGACGCAACTGAACACCTTTGAGAACACTGAACAGATTTGAGAAATGATTCACTAAGAACAACTTAGACACACTAGCTATTTCACTCAAGTTGAAGCAAAACGTGCATGCATGAAAAACATAATTTATTTTGGCACTCAAGTTCTTGTGATTGCTCTCACTCCTTTTCTTTCCTTGGAAGCTTCTCTTATACAAACACACAGAGAATCCTTGTGAAACTTCTTCATTGGTTGTAGAGAAAGTCAGGAATCTCTCACAAAGAGATAGGTTTACTTTTCTGCATCTAGACAAGACTGACAAAGTGACTTTGTCTTCTTGCTGCAGAATCTGTGTCTTTTTCTTTTTGCTCTTTCATTTCTAGCTTTACCTCAATAGAGAAAGTCAACACATAACCTTTATTCTTATTTTTAAAGCGCTTTTGATATAAGATATGGTCTGTCATCCATTTCAAATATCTCTTTGTCTTCATGTAGTAGAACAGCTTTGGCAGAAATGTAGTAGTTCTGTTTTTCCACTTTGTCTTGAATCTTGAGTCTAATCCCAATGTTCAAAACATTACATGATTGCTTGGAAACAAATTCCAATAAGTGTGAAACCTGTTTACAAAGAACATACTCTGTTCACAAAGAACAGGCCACTTAACTATGTCAAACATGTTCAACAATCATGAACAGCTTAGACATAAATTGTCAAACGTGTTCAACAGATGAGGATAGTATTGACATACTGCCAGGTTACAACTTATGTAACAATGTAAAACAGACTTAGGCTTAGTATTGCAAATCATTACAACATTTGATTGCGGCATTAAACAGCCTAACAACCTCCCCTAAGTGTATCCAATAGGTTTGATCAAAGATCTCCCCCTAGGATATAGAACAGGTTTGATAAAGGTCTTTTTGTGCCTAACAAAATCCTTTTTCAACACTCATCTCTCACCATTTTTAAACTTATCTCCTTCCGGCTAAATTTAGTTTGAAATTTGCAGTCAGCTTATAATGAAAGCATGATTTGATGCACCACCATCTCCTGTCAATATACACCTCTCATTTACATTTACCTCTACTCGATCCTGTCAGCATCCTATGATAACTGACACTTCTCAACCAATAGGCCTAAAGACCCTCACCTACACAAAAGACATGGTGCTTTGCTTCCTGGGTAGGTCTACCTGCTCTGGTTACACCATAGAAGCGACATATATGCCTAATCACTTAGTTTGGTGCAATGTCGAAGTCAGCAAACTAGCAAGAAAAATACATCAATGAAGCTTAAATTTTAAGCTCATGAGGTGTTTTAGAAGATGATATAATGATTCTTGAAGAATGGGAAAGTGGGGAGTCGAGAAAAATTCAAAATGAATCAGAATTTCATGAACGAATTATCATATAGTGAAATTAGGAGGCTTCATAATGAATGAATGAATTCAGAGAATCAGAAATGAACATAGAACTCTAATGGAAGAATCAAGAATGATATTGGAGAATTAGATTATGCAGAGAATCCCTGAATAATTGAGATGATGAAAATCACAAAAAACTAGAACAATTAGCGTCAGTGATATTACTCAAAGATAATAAACTTATGAAAAATGTTTCTTTTTAGTTTACAAATAAGCTCAAAAAAATATCTAGTGTGTAAAAACACTTATTTTTCACAGGAAAAACCACTTTATGTGTGCATAAAAATAATTCTTTTAAGCATTGCACACAACTTTGAAAAACATGTCATCATCAGAGTATAGATGAAATTCCACCTGCAAATAAGCAAAGTATCAGTTAACTGAAATTCAGAAGAATGAACTAATAAAATTCAAACTCCAAGTGTGTCATCGCAAGCTCTGTGTTGAACTGATAAAGAAATCAGGTCTAGAATTTCATTGTCGCAGATGCTCGGCATCTGTACTGACATGCACAGAAGTCATTATCATGAAATGCAGGTCCTACACTGATATGAGTAGAAACCATTTCATTGAAGATCGGGTTCTACACTAACGTGTTATCCATTTCATTTTGGATCCAAGCAGGTTAGGTAATTCAGGTACCCACTTCATCATAGGTTTAGGTATCCATTTCATTATGGATTTAGATACCCATTTCATTTTAGGTTTAGGTACCAACATTTCATCACAGTGAAAAATAGAAATTAAGTTCCTTTTTGTCTCAAAAAATTTTATATCTGATTTAACAAAGAAATAAGAATCAAAACGAACAGATTTATGAAAATGTTTATTTCTTAAAATCTGTCCAATCTGTCATGTTTCTGATAATACTTTTTATTCTTTTGAGAAGAACACTTCTTGGAAGAATAAGTAGTATTAGCACAAACACCATATTTAGAAGATTCACCAATGTAAACCTTAACCGGAACTTTTTCTTTGATGTTATCTTTTCCTTTGTTTATCTTTAGAAGATATTTGAGTTTAAAATCAGAGTGTTGTTTAGTCTATTGATTATGTAAAGATTTAGAATCAGAAGATTAAGTTCAATTTCTTCCTCATCGTCAACAATGGATTTTCTAACTTTTGAAAATGAATCACTTTTATTTTCAGAAAGAAAGAACGAATCATGAGACATAACACACTTGATTTTACTTTTAGTAGATAAAACAAAATGCACAACTTTCTTATTCAAAGAAATTATAGAATTTTCCTTATCCTTTAAACCATTTGAGACAGAACTTTTAATTGTTAACTGAGAAATTTGATTCTCTAAATCACTGTGAATGATTAAGAGTTTGTCAACGTTCTCATGTAACAATTCAATATCCTTTTTGAAAATTGATGTTAAAGTCCGTTCAGTCTTAACTGATTTAAGTGATAAATTGTTAGTCCGAATATAATCAAGCATAAACATATAATAATAACAAACAAGATGAATAAATATAACGGTAGCCTAATGATTAGATTAACCTTCAAAGATGAACAATGATGAACAAAGGTTTTTCTCACTTCCCACACGACGGCTACACTCTCCTTTCACCTTGAACTACCTTTTGTTTCTCTTTCTTTTTTTTTTCACACAAAACCCTAGGAGACCCTTTAAATAATAAAACCCTAATTGGCCAAGTCCATGGACTCAACTAATAAGCACTTACAAAATACGAACATAAATATTATATTATTACATATTGAACCCTAGACTTGTGTAACAACCGGCACCAAATTAGATTAACATCTATCACCAAATTAATATTGATTATTAATAAATCAAGATGTTAATAAGTTCATAAGGATTTTCCTTACAAACAGAAACAATTTCATCGGTGTGATCTGATGAAACGACAAAGAATTAATCCGATCAAATTACGGCAGGATGAATTAAATCAACTAAGTTATATGATTTAATTAAGACTAAAGACATTCATTATGCATTAACAGTTTTTATAACTTTAATTATGCAAGACAAAAACAACCTTATTAAACTAGTGTATTCAACAAGTATATATAACAATTAACAAAAATGAAAATACACAAGAAATACATTGAAATACTTTCAAAAAAATAATGTATAAACCCCCTTTTTTCACCCTCTTGGCAGGCCACACCCAAAGGGGAACACACTTTTGTGTCCCCTTTGACTTTCATTATAATATTGAAAAGAAATTATTACCTTTTTCTACTTTTTCAACATGTTGATAAAGTGTGATACACAACTTTTATCTTCATCATTTGCAAGACTTCTCTTCCTCTCTACAAATAGAGAACACTTCTTCATTCATCTTCAAAATTGCAAAGAAAACACTCTCCTTCTTCTCCTCTCCAAAACCGGACACAAGAAGCACACATACAACACTTCAATTTTCTCTTTTGTTCTTCAAGAATTCAAGTAGTTTAGGTGTGCAACTAGTTCAAGATCACTTCTCCTACTCATTTGCTTTCTTTTCCTTCATCAAAGTAAGTAAAAACTATCCAATATACTTCTTTTATTATGTAAATTATATGTCTTGCATAATATATGATTACCAACAACAAGTTTCATCAAAAAGTTAAGTTCATGAACAAGTAGTTTTTATTTTAATGTTGATACTACAAATGTGTTTATAATAGTATGAACACACAATGTAGGCACAAATATTATGAAAACAAAGTTAGATATGTGTTTCATAACCTTTTATACATG
Organism: Centrapalus pauciflorus; assembly: GCA_020465985.1. NCBI lineage: Eukaryota > Viridiplantae > Streptophyta > Magnoliopsida > Asterales > Asteraceae > Centrapalus > Centrapalus pauciflorus. Next base: position 20,660 of record JAANYP010001791.1, read on the forward strand.
TGGTTTTTGAATAAACAACAAGAATCACAAGTTCTTGCAAGGTTGTGAAATTCGGATTTTTCAGAAAAAACATTACATCAACTTTGAAAATTGATAACTAATTCAAAACTTAACGAAATGAGTTGATTCTTTTTCCAGAATTTAAATATGTGTCTTAACTAAAAATCTGGAAGTTTTTATAATTTAATACGGAGTTTTGGACCCCCCAAATACTCTTTGGGAACCGAAAAGTCTAACCGCTCATTTGTTGCCAAATAGGAGATTTAACGGACTATTTCACTAACGTAAACACCTCGAAAAATGACCGTTTTGTTAGGAACATATATATATAGATAGATAGATGAAAACAATTTTAATTGTAAAGTTTAGGGGTCGTATTATAATTCTCATATTCTTGTGTATATATAAATAGTAAGCCGATGTAAATTAAGAGGTACTGATCAGAGAGGGTGATAGAATTCCGTGTATAGAAAGTCAAAGAGAAGAGAGAGAAATCGCAGGTTCTTTTGTAATATTTTTATTCTCTAATCAAAGCATTCAGTGGTATTTGATTCTGATCTTGTGTTTTTATTGTACAGATCTGAGTTGCTTGTTAATTTTGATTTAACAATTGGTATTAGAGCCAAATATGGAAAAAAAAATTTTGAGAGATTTTTGAATTTGAGATTGAAATTCTCGAACACTGTTCATCATCGCATTTTTGAAAAATCTGAAAATCACCTTGGAATTTTGATTATGTGGATCAACTGATCTAAAATTTGGATCAAGTCTGTAGTTTTCAAGGACAAATCAATTGATATAAGTTACAAATCTTAATTCCAAACACACAGATTTTAATTTGGAATTTTCTGATTTTTTGGAAAAAGTTATGTTCTTACTGTTTTTGTCCAAAATAGGTTGTTTAATCTGAAATTAGTCAAAAATAGGTCCCAAAAGGTTTCCCAAGTGTATAGTTCTAAGCTGTAGAAGGGGGGGGGGGTGAATACAGCTATTTAAAACTTAAGAATCTTTTTCTCAATGTTTGTTTATATTATTAACAAGTGTTAATTACAAACAAACTTGAATGCGGAAAGGTTCAAGCTGAGATCACAGATACAACAGTTGGTTAACTAATCTAAGACTCACTCAGACTAGGTACAATGAATACACTCACTTATCAGCACTCACTGTTTTTACAAGACTCAGATGGACAGCTTACACAAAGAACAGCTTAGACACACTCTACTGTTTTATATAAGCAGACTTGCATGCATGGAATAACACACTTCAATGCATGTTCTGGTTTCACACTCTTGATATCTCATAATCCTTAGAAGCTTCCTTTTATACTCAAAAGCTGAATCTCAGTGAAACTTCTTCATTGGACAGATGAGAGAAAGTCTTTCCAAAAAGACAAAACACCTTTCTGCATGTTCTGATAAAGCATCTTTGTCTTCACATGGCAGAATCTTTGTCTTTTCCTTTTGTCACTGTTGCATAAGGCTTTAACCAAAAGAGGAATGTTAACTTTGCATCATTCTTCTTTTGTAAATGCCATTTAGATATAAGAAAAGGTCTGTCACCCTTTTCAAATATCCGTTTGTCTTCATGTAATCAGAACAGCGTGGGCAGACTGTGCAGTTCTGTTTTCCACTTTGTCTTTGACTAGTAAACTGATCTTGTAGCCAAAAAACAATACATGAGGACTTGGAAACATATTCCATAAAGTGTTTAACCTGTTCACAAAGAACAGGTTCTGTTCACAAAGAACAGAACACTTGTAAACTGCCCAAGCTGCTCAAGAGAATAGAGCTGCGTAGACAGTTTACGTCCAGCCTGTTCAGCAGACAGAATAGCTTGGACAAACTGCCTTAGTTGCAACGAATGCAACATGGTAAACAGCTTTGGGCTGATATTGCAAATCACTTTCAGGTTTCAATAAGGCATATAACAGGCCTTAAATTCAACCTTTAAGTGCATCAACAGGTTTGATTAAAATTCTCCCCCTCAGATGTACAGCAGGTTTGACTGAGGCCTTTTTGTGCCTAACAATCTCCCCCTATTTGCAATAATCAGTATAAGCTGATTTAATCAATAATCACTATACATTTTACAATACATCTTGTTGAAAAGAAATTACAACATCTAAGTAAAGTAAAAGATCAGTTTATATATACTGATTTTGATTACATTAACAACTCATGTTTTTACAGAAGTACAACTAATGTACTAATGTATATTACAATTAATGTAAATGAGAAAAGTTACAGCACATGTAACAAAGTACAACTAATGTACAAATAAAAAGTTCAACACTTTGGACTGTTGATCTTTGGAGCAGATAACGGCAAGCCTGTCCAACAGATGGACAACTTCCATTCTTCACCTACTCTGATGGTGGACTTCACTCCAGTGGTGGTGGTCCTTCAAACATCTTTTCAAGCTCATCCCTTGTTTCCTCCAGATCTTGGACTTCAACTCTGAGGATCATAAACTTGGGATCTTGAAGTTCACCTCTCTCATAAAAGCCTCTGAGCTGGTCCCAGATGGCTGCTCTCCACCTGCTTGATTGCCTGAATGAAGTTGCAAGTCTGAAGGCTGCAAGCTGTCTCAGATCCACCTTGTAAAGATCTGATGCTCTTTGAAAGCACTTCTTCTGTGTTAAGGGATCTACAAAAAATGCCCCCAACTCAGGCTCTTCAATAATTTTACCTTCTTCAAACTCAACTCCACTAGGCAGGCTGTAGTCAATTCCTTTCATCTCAACAGCATAATCACCCTGTTCAATTAAGATGAGGAGTTCCTCCAGCTCAGAATCCTTTCTTGTCCTCCTAGCCATTATTATGGGGTATGTCACAGAGACACCCTCACTTACTTCTTTTGAAATCAGGCCAAGATCTTTCACTCTCTCCTTCAGCTTCTTGACATATGCCCTGACAGTCTTAGTCGTTTCCGACTTAGACTGACTAAGGACAACTGCTAGCTCAACCCATTCCCTGTACCGCATCTGTGCAACATCAGTGTAGTCATAAGTTTCCAGTTCTGGGCCTGTTGCACCCATTCTGGTAATTTGCAATTTCCAATGTTTGCCTTTTCTTGATATGGGGACAGCTTTGACAATTGCTTCCTTGGCAAGCTTTCTATCATAAACATCATAAAACATTTTCCTTGCCAGGTTGACAAAATGGATTTGGGCTCTTGGAGAGGATGCTTGCTTTGGTTTGGTCACAGAGACCAGAGCACCCACTTCCTTTTCAACTTCCTTCTCACCAGCTGATCCCTTAGCAGCTTCCATCAGTTTCTTTTGCACATCCAGAGAGGGCATTTTGATTTTGCTTGCCTTTTGAAGTGCGAAAGTTTTGGCAGCTTTGACAGAGGCTTCTTCTTCTCTTAGTACTTCCACGGCTTTAAGCTGTTCATCTCTAAACTCATAGTATTTATCCATGGAAAGACCCATTTCCTTTGCCTTGGCTTTGTGAAACTTTAACTCTGCTGCTTTCTGCTGTTCAGGATCAAATACTGCTTTTTCTTTTCCTTTAGCTGTTGTAGTGATAACAGCTTCAGGAATGTCTTCTTCTTCTTCTTCTTCCTCCAGTATGAGGTGCCTCCTTCTGCTTCTTGGCCTGTCCCCAGAAATTAATTCCTCCCCCTTAGACTGTGCAGGTTTTAGAGATTCATCCTGAGTAGGCTGAGCAGCTTCAGGTAGATGAGAGGCACCCTCAGCTGGACAAGTATTTGTTTCAAATGCACCTGCCGTTTGACCAGTAGGAGTTGATGTCTCCTTAGGAGAAGAAGTTTTCTCCCCCTTAGACTTAGTCTTAGAGGCAGACAACTTCTCCCCCTTTGAAGGAGATGGACCAACACCTTCAACAACCGGTCTGCCTGAAGAAACAAATTCAGCAGGCTTTGAAGCAGTTTTGGCAGCAGGCTTGGTACCAACCAGGCTATGCACTAAGAAAGCCAGGTTATCCTTCACCTCTGCAATTTAGGAAAGACAGGTTTGAAGAGAAGAGGATTGGGAATCAGCTAGAGTGGTCAGCATAAGAATGTTTTCCCTATCAGAAGCTATGAATAGCAAAGTTTGGAGCTGTGCAAGATGTAACTCAAGAGAGTCCTGCACATCAGCAAGGTTTGCTGACACAGAATTTGATAGAGAGCCTATTAAGGTGTTTAAGCTGGCCAAAGTGGCAGGAAGTGTAGAATTGCAAGTGGTGAGGAAAGATGACAGCTGTTGGGATATGGCTGTCATAGAGGACACATAGTCCTGTTGGAGTGAAAGAATGGAGGAGAGGGAGGTCGAGACATTTTGCAGTTGTGCAGTGAGTGCAAGCAGCTGTGAAGAGTTGTCAGTTTGTGGACTGGCTGGGAAGGAACTCTTGAACATATCAAAGAATCCCCTAAGCTATTCAGACACAGAGTCTAAAATGAGAGAGGGTAGAGAAGACATGGAAGTTTCTAAAGAACCAACTTTGTTGGTCAGCAAGGAAAGCTGATCCTTCAAAGGCATGTCTTTAGGGGATGGAGGTGTATGGGTGGATTGTTTGGATTGAGTACAGGGTGATGAAGAGGATGAGGCTGGTGTATGGGGATGTGATGAAGAAGGAGAGGGTATTTTGGAAAGAAGCTCCATAGCCTGGGCAAAAGTAATGTGGCCCAGCTTGGAGGGGTTGATGGGTCCTTCAGCAGTGGCTGTAACTGCATCATCAGGAGAGTGGGTAGAGGATGGTAGCCTTTCAGACACTACTTGTTTTGCAGCCCCTTCATTAAGGCCAGTGGTGGTTCCCTTTGCAGTACCTTGGTTCAAAGGTACCTCATCATGGGGAGTTGGTATTTGCATTTCAACATCAGCAGTGGTGAAACCTGCTGATAGAGTTTGCATAAAGGGAGTAGCCTCACTAAAGGGATGTTCTATTCCCTGAGGTTCATCAGCTTGAGTGGATGGTCCTTCAGCAGCTGTTTGGTGTAGAACTGCTTCATCATGAGGAACAGAAGACTGAGGCTGAGCTGCTAGATGGTCTAAGCCAGCAGTATGGACACCTCGTGCAGACTCAGGGTGTAGAGAAGTATGAGGTGGGACAGTGTGGACTCAGTATGGAGTGGAGAGAACTCCTGTCTTTCAATATTCTCAGCCTGTTGGGAGGCTGGAATAGTTGATGTGGTTGTCTCCATTTGTACAACTAGCTCATGTTGGGAGGAACCAGAGGGTCTAGGCTGACTTGGGGTTGACCCAGGGTGGAGTGAAGCAGGCTCCAATTGTGCTGAACCTTCACCCAAAGTAGGAGAGGCAGCAGGGGTTGCTTCTTTTTCAACTGAACCCTGTTGAGAGGGAATAGAGGGGCTAGTTTGGGTTGTTTGGGTTGCTGGTTTCTTTCTGGCTATGGATTTGCGTTGGTATAATATGTGAGATGAGGTGGGTGATTTTGGATAGGAGAAGAGAGGTTCACACTGGACAGTTTTGGAGACTGGGTCAGAAACAGGAGGGTTGGCCTGTTCCATAGTCTCAGGTGCCACAGAGGCTTCAGGTTCAACAAATGAACCAGGGTGAGGAGCCTGCTCCCCCTCAGCAACAGAGGCTGAGGGTGCAGACTTAGACTGAGCTGCTTTGGCCTTCTTGTGGACAGGCTCAGCTTCAGTGATGTCCAGGGTCCTTTTAACAAGTTTGGCCCTGGATTTGGATTTTCTTTTGGGAGCAGCTTCTGTATCCACCCTCACATCAGAGGGTCCTTCCACCAATCCTAACAACCTCCTCATTGGTGTTGACAGAGGAGGCTCATTGGGGAGAACAGGTGTATAGAAAACTTTATTCCCTATTACAGGGAATGCAGCAGTACTAAGTAAAGGCTAAGAGTTATATAAGTGCTCACCACAAATGTGCTTGAAGATGAGGCTCAGAAACCTGGGATAACGAACAGCAGCTGGATGTGTCTCCTGCTGCACCAGGCCCCTCAAGTTCAGAAAAATCCATTTTGCCATGTCGATTGTAGTTCCATCCACAAGCTGCAGAACTACAAGAATTTCATCACGGCTCAGTTGGTCAAAGGAACCAACTTTGCTGCTGAAGCACATTACCACAGAGGCAAATAAGAAGCTGTAAGTAGGAGACAAATCCTTTCTGAATAGCGTAGCTCCATCTTTTGGTTCTGCTACACCACAGAAGTGTAGCAGATTCTTCATCTGTTCATCTTCAGGCTGTGGCTGATCATATTTTTCAGCCACAGGGAGTCGAAGAACTACCTTGATCAGACGAATTTTGATCTCAATGGTCTGAGTCCCATTGAGTATAGTGCCCTTAATGACTTTGGTGTCTGGGTTGTAGGCACGGGTATACCAAAACTCATATACCATCTCCTGGTACAGGACACCAGGAGTGGCAATCATGGCATAGTTCAACGGATGAACTTTCAAGAACTCCACCATATCTTCGTAGCCTTTCCCCACATAGTTCTTGGGGATGGTTAGGTTAGCAAGGTAGTTGGTAGGTTTCAGGGTTAGCATTATGGTGACTGATGCATGTTTTTGAACATCAGCACCCACAAACACTGGTAGAAAGGGGCTGTTTCTCTGAGCCATTTGGGAAGTAGTGAGAGTAGCAGAAGCACAAGACACTTAGTCGATTTTTTTAGGGTTCTTAGGAGGTTTATGGAAGTAGTGAGGAAGACGAAGATGAAACAGTAGGGGGTATTTATAGGATTTGAATGTGAATGGGTATGAGAGAGAAACATTTGGGTGGTTGATTTGAAAAGTTCGTTAACGGAAAACGGAACGGTTGTCCATGTCAGACCGTTTGTCAGACCACTTGAGCCCTTTTTAATCACTAACACATGAAACCCACATTATCCGCAATAATTAAGTTAAATTAAAAACAAAAATTAAGTAACTTAATTGTGAAGAAAGGTAATTAAACTGATGGTCCAAGCTGATGGTCAAACCTGTGATGAGCAGGGTCATCACAAGCTGTTCACTCTTCAAGTTGTTCCTTCAACCTGTTCAGCTATGTAAGGACAGGTTGTGTTTAATAGCTGATCAGGTTACAAGACAATGTCTTGTATGACAAATTGAGAGAGTGAGCAGGGTGGAGGTTTGATCATCAGATCAGGCTTGACATATAAGCTGTTATTTGTCAAACCTGTTATACGTTCAAGCTGTTATTTGTCAAACCTGTTATACGTTCAAGCTAGTAAAGCTATTCAAGCTATTCTGTCTAAGCTGTTCTGTGAAACTTGAGCAGTTTGAGACATATAATGTCTTAGAACATTTTGGACACTTAGTCACTTTTGTTTAACTTGCCCAGCTTGCTTACCAGATAGTTAAATCTGTTTTCATCAAGAGGTTTGGTGAAAATGTCTGCAAGCTGTTCATCTGTGGAAATAAAACTTACCTCCACATTACCTTTCTGAATGTGATCCCTGATGAAGTGATGTCTGACTTCTATGTGCTTTGTTCTGGAGTGAAACACTGGATTGTTTGAAATAGCTATGACACTTGTATTGTCACACAAAATAGGAGTTTTCCTAAATACAAGTCCATAGTCTTCAAGCTGATGCTGCACCCACAGAATCTGCCCACAGCAGCTTCCAGCAGCAATGTACTCAGCTTCAGCAGTAGAAGTAGAAACTGAGTTCTACTTCTTGCTACACCAACTAATCAACTTTCCACCAAGGAGTTGACATCCACCTGTTGTGCTTTTCCTATCTAACCTGCAGCCTGCAAAATCAGAATCTGAATAACCAGTTAATTCCAGGCTTGAGTCTTTGGGATACCAAAGACCCAAACCTGGTGTACCCTTTGGGTATTTGAAGATTCTTTTTACGGCAGCTAGATGTGATTCCTTAGGATCAGCTTGAAACCTAGCACATAAACAAGTAGCAAACATAATATCTGGTCTATTATCAGTTAAGTATAATAAGCTCCCAATCATGTCTCTGTAAGCTGTTACCGAAACAGCTTTGCCACTGGCATCTGCATCCAATTTTACATTGGTTGCCATTGGGGTTTTAATAGGAGAACTTTGATCAAATTTAAACTTTTTCAATAGATCTAAAGTATACTTTCTTTGATTTATAAAAATTCCAGTTGAGGTTTGTTTAACCTGTAATCCTAAAAAGAAAGTAAGTTCTCCCATCATACTCATTTCATACTTGGATTTCATGAGTAATGAAAAATTCTTGCATAATTGTTCATTAGTAGAACCAAATATTATGTCATCCACATAGATTTGAACAAGCATAATGTCAGACTTCACCTTCTTTATGAACAGTGTGGTATCCACTTTACCTCTGGAATACCCATTGCTCATAAGAAAATCAGTAAGACTGTCATACCAGGCTCTAGGGGCTTGTTTTAGACCATAGAGAGCTTTGTCCAACTTATAGACAAAACCTGGATGATGTTCATTTTCAAAACCTGGAGGCTGCTTGACATAAACTTCCTCTTGCAGCTTCCCATTTAAAAATACACTCTTCACATCTATCTGAAATACCTTCATGCTCTTATGAGCAGCGTAGGCTAAAAACAAACGAATTGCCTCTAGCCTGGCCACAGGAGCAAATGTTTCTGTAGGTCCCGAGAGGTTCCCAAAGTATATAGCTTTAAGCTGTAGAGGGGGGGTGAATACAGCTATTTAAAAACTACACACTATTTTCTCAATGTTTGTATGTATTATCAACAATTTGTTAATTACAAACAAGCTTGAATGCGGAATAGTTCAAGCTGAGATGACAGATACAACAGTATGTTCCTAGTCTAAGACAGAACTCAACTACGATATTACAATGACATTACACTCACCTACAGTAAGCACTCACTGTTTGTTTTAAGCAAGGACTTAAAGGGAACAGCTGTTAGCTAAAACAGACTTAGACACACAGAGGAAGCTGCCGTTTCAAGAAGGGAACTTGTCATGCATGAAAATCAACACTTGCACGTTTCTTGGTTTCGCATCTTAGCTTTCTTCACACTTCTTTCTTCCTTAGAAGCTTCCGTTTTATATCCATTCAGAGGGCTCTAAGAGAAACATCTGCACTTGGACGAAATTGAAACAAGCGGAGAAGTCTTGTTGACAAGACAACACAACCTTTCTGCACTTTCTGAAAAGCAGACTTGTCATTCACATTGGAACTTTTGGTCTTTTCACTTTGTACTTACTGTTTTGCATCTGCCTTTACTCATTTAGGATGTCAACTTGAGTTCTTTTCTTCCTGTAAAGGCCTCTTTTGACTTAAGACAAAGGTCTCTGTCACCCTTTTTCCATAACAATTTTGTTTCATGTTACAGAACGCGGGGCAATGTGAAGTCAGTTCTGCTTTTCCACTTTGTCTTCGACTGTAAATGATCTGTAGTAAAAAAAATACATGATGATTGCAAAAGTGTGATTTTCATGCATGCAAGCCTTCTGTGTAAATCAGTATCTGTGTGTCTAAGTTGTTTTACACAAGCTGTTCCCTTAAGTCTTGTAAACACAGTGAGTGCTTCTTAGTGAGTGTATTCATTGTATACTAGTTTGAGTTTGTCTTAGACTAGTGAACATACTGTTGTATCTGTCATCTCAGCTTGAACTATTCCGCATTCAAGCTTGTTTGTAATTAACAAATTGTTGATAATACATACAAACATTGAGAAAATAGTGTGTAGTTTTTAAATAGCTGTATTCACCCCCCCTTTACAGCTTAAAGCTATATACTTTGGGAACCTCTCGGGACCTACAGTATTACATAAACCATCATGCAACTGAAGCTTAATTAAAGATGAGTTTGCCCTGTGCAGTATTCCCATACGTAATACCGTGTGTTGAATATATATGCACTCGATGTTAGCCGATCCGAACTAACCCGAATGGGGGACATGACTCCCAATAGATCTATCCACAATATATTCGCGCTTGCAAATAAATGCAATTAACGGTTCATGATTTGAGGGCTGATGGATCCAAACATGTAATACATATAAGAAATAAACAATTTTGATGTCCATATGACAGTGCATGTATTTCCACCCCAAAAGATAGTGAAAATAGGGGCTATGAAGACTCACCGAGCTTGTGATGGCCAAATACGCGCAAAAGTGCAAGTTTGCGTTGTTTGATGGGTGATGAAACCGGATGTGTCTAACCGAGTCCTAAATGATAATAAGGACTTAATATCTCTAATATATGATAATATGTATATTTATAGATCTTTATGTCTTAAATCACCCAACATTACAAGTTTATAAGTAAAACCCACTTAAAACGTCAAGTTTATATATATATATATATATATATATATATATATATATATATATATATATATATATATATATATATATATATATAATTTTCCAGCTTTTTCGGCCTACTTTGAGACTGTTTTTGACCAAGCTCCAAAACGTTTTAGTCTTTGGTTTTCTAGGAAATTAAACTACTATATAAAAGGATTTTTAGAATCAAGAACGGCCATTTTTCGAGATGTTTAGGTTGGTGAAAAAGCTCGTTAAAAACCCTATGTTGGCCATTTTTGAGCTGTCAAACTTTCGGTTTCCCAAATACTTTCTGGAGGTCTTAAACTCCAAACTAAATTATGAAAACTTCCAGATCTATAGTTAAGACATAGATCTAACTTTTGAGACAAAAATCAACTTATTTCGTTAAGTTATGAATTAGTTATGATTTTTCAAAGTCGATATAAATTTTCTGCCGAAAATCCGCAGTTTATAAACTTGAAATAACTTATGATTCTTGTTGTTTATTCAAAGACTACTTGTATAAAAGTTATAAAAGTTATAAAACATATATATCTCACTTGTTTTCATAATATTAATACTTTTATGATGTGTTCATATATTCATAAACACATTTAAAGAAACAACTTAAAAACAAAAACTAGAAATTTATAAACTTGAGTTTTTATGAAACTTGTTGTTGTTGGTGATTATATATATTATGCAAGACTTATATAAACATAAATGTAATATGAAATAAGTTAGTAATTACTTACTTTGAAGTGTTAGGAGAATGAAAATGAACAGAAGTTGAGTTCTTCAACTTTGTTGCACCAAAAATGCTTGAAATAATGCAAGAACACAAAGTTGCAAAATTTTGTGTTCTTGGACTCCATTGTGGCCGGTTTTGAGAGGAAGAAAGGAAGAGAGATTTTGATCTTGAAAGTGTGGAAATGAAGGATGAAAATGAGGTCTTATTTATAGATGAAAAAGTGAGTTGAAATGATGAAATGTTGGAGGTTGAGTGCACCTTTTAGCAAAATGATTATGTTTAAAGTAATATTAAAAAAATTGAAGTCAACCTCTATAAAACACATGCCCTATAACCGGCCTCTTCATGTATTATACATGTATTTTTTTTTTTTTGTATAAAAGTATTTAGAAATGTATTCTTGTATTTCCCTTTTCTTGTAATTTCATAAATACTTTTGGATTCATTGTTTTAATGAATTGTTTTGGTCTTGCATAATTAATGTTAAGTAATTGTATTAGTGTGTAATTAGTGTCACAAAACATAATTTAATTATATATTTAGTTGAATTAATCCCTCATATCGTAAATTGATCTTATTAATTGATTTCCCGATTCATCGCACCGATGAATTTGATTCTAATTGAGTTGAATTTCTTCATGACCATTGTTAATCATTTTTATTAATTTCTAATGACCACTGATTAGGTTATAATTGGCTATTAAATACTAATTAGGTCGTAGTTGCTAACCTGGTTTAATGCCGGATGTTACAATTTTGGTATGCCAGCGCTCTCTGCCCGTCCTGCAACTGATCTACACGACCCGCTAAGTAATCGACCCTATCATAAATATGGGTCATATGCTCATTCATCTCATCTAGCCTCTGGGTCACATCCTCTCGGAACTCACCCTGACCTACGACTATATCCTCCATCCGCCTCATCATGCGGTCAAAATCAAAACTGTCATTACCTCGACTGCGCGAGGTAGACGCACCTAGGTTCGGCTCAGAATGCCGAACTCCTGCCTCATTGGCGGCCTTCTCCTCTCTCTCTCTCTCTCTCTCTCTCTTCTCATCCTCGGTATAGTCCTCGATATACGACTCATTTGTCTCTTTGTCGAATATCTCGAATCCTTCGTCAACTTCCCTAAAAATCAAGGTAGGGAACATGGCGGCCATAATGAACGTCGCCGAAATGGGGGATAGCAGAGAATCGGGCGAAAGTAAGCCCATCCTCTCAAGGAACTTGGAGATCAACCAAGCATGGGGGATGATCGTCCTCTCTCTCGTATCGTACATGGCCCATAAATCATTCATAATTGTCCATGCAAAGTACAGTCTGGGCCTACCCTTAAGAAGGGCGTGAAGGACTGTGATATCCCTATGTCTGACTTTGGTCAGGTCACTATCACGAGGTAAGATGTTATTCACAAGAATCTTGTGAAGCACCTTACACCTCGGAGATAAAGCCTTTCGGCTGTAGGAAGTGGAGGACTCGGACTCCAAAATGGATGGGATAAAGACTATTAACCTGCTTCGTCCACTCCCCTGCCCAAGTCATATAAGTGAAGGCCAATTAGGCCTCATTTCTATACTCGTACCCCTGCTGGTTAGACCCTTCGTAGCCTACACCGGTATCTAAATTAAATAATTGGCGAAGGATTTGTGCATCCATCGCCACGTCCCTACCCTGGACGGTGCCTATCAACCTAAAGTCGTTCGCTGAACGACCTGTCTCCCTACGTAGGGTAGACATCCACTCGACTACATCAGACTGATAAATATCATTGCCACCCATATCTAACACACCTTCCCACCCCAAATAGTCAAAAAGATATGGGATCTCGTAATCCTCAAAATCACTTCTCTTAACCCTCTTTTCAGTTAAAACTTTATTTGAATATTTCTTATACAAAAATAAGTGTGTTCTAATGTGTTCGGGGTGTTGGGATAATAGGAGGTTTAGGGACCAATCTATCGGGACATTAACATTTTGGGTTCGTTGCCTCGTTTTCCTCGACATCTACAATTTGTGCCAACCAACCACATTATGTATGAGATAAATTAAATAATGTAACCTATAATTGCATTTTACACAATTACACTTACTTAAAAAGATGCACTCTATATATATATATACTCTTTTACGCTCACATTTTGCATCCTATATATATAGTCTATAATTTGTCGTTATTTTAAGTACTAAACATTTGTCGTGTTTTCAAATAAAAACCATTTAGCACATAGGATTAATTTTTTAAGCTAATCACCCAAGTTTTATAATTTTAATAATATATGCACATTTAGCCAACCAACTTTATAAATCCAAATTAATTTCTACAAATTAACCATGACAAATTAACAAACTTAACAAATAAACATATATCTCATAAAAAATACATCAATGTTATCATCAAAATCATGCAATTCCACATACTTTGACTCTAAAAAGTCAAAATCACCATGAAAACTCCATGGATGACCATGAAGCTGAAGCTTTCATTTTTGTTTAAAATGTATGAAATAAGTTGCAATAACTCAATAAAAACACTAACCTTGGTGATTGGAAGCTTAACTTGGTACAAATCTAGCTTTTTTCTTCCACACTTTCTCTACCCAAAAAAATCTTCAAAATGGATGAAACTACCCACTAGGAGGTAATTTCTAGCATAGATCTTTGATATTTGTGAAAATGTAGGTGTTTTGAAGCTTAAATTTGCAAATTCTGGGAACAAAAATGATCTTTTTGGGAGAGAGCCGCACACCCAAGCGTAGCCTATTGTTCTAGGGTTGTGAAAATGGTGAAATAGGGCTCAAATCTGCATTTTAAGGCGACGGGACGCATGGCCAGCGCAAACCTGGGCCCCCCCCCCCCCCCCCCCCCCCCCCCCCCGGTGCCCAACTCTGTTAAAATTTCATTTTTTTACTGTTTTGGTACGCGGGACTGTAAATGTTTCTAATTTTTGATATGCAATGTAGTCTAAATTTTTTTTGTGAGGGCTAAATTAATTAATTAATTTTATCATTATAACCTACCCTCCCCAACTTAGACTTTTGTGACGTCCTCGTCACATCAAAATTATATTATCGGTTAAGAACATAGAAAGATAGATCGGTACATATTCCTAATTCATAATAATTAAACTTAAACAAAAAAATAATTAAACAAACAAAATTTTATAATTCAACTTAAATAAACATCACACTTTAAAATAAATATAAAATACTATTACAATCCAAATAAACGTAAATAAACAAACCAAACAAAATAAATAACCACATCAAAAATAATAGAAACCATACTTAATGTTTTAGCACGCGTAATTAAAGTAAATATTCAAATAATTATAAAATCATCATTCGGCCTGAGGTGTGACAATTTCTTCAGACTCTCCGACAGTGATCTAAAGATTGGTGAGCCAGTCTGAGTGACTTTGAAGCAGCTTCGCATGTTTGTTTTGCTCATCTTGCAACTTTTCAATATTTTTCACCGATTCTTTGTTTGCATTTAGTATGCTGCCAATGACGTCCTTCAGAATGTTGATTTGCGATCTCATCAAGTCTTCGATTGTTACTTTTTCTCATGATCTTTCATCCTCTTTGTCGTTTTGTCCTTCAGGGTTGTCGGGTCTAGTGAATGGGATTTGGGTTACTTTAGAGGTTTTTGGACAACGAATTTGATAGCCTAAATGGTTTTTCTCAAAGACTAACCATAACATTGTGACTCTAGTGAACCAAATCTCGTTTGGGTTTAGGTATTTAATTAACAATTGTTCCGACACCACTTTCTTAATAATAAATAGATCAGTTAGCATACGACAGTGTGGATAATTCATCCTTTGCCCTGGGAAACTACTCTCCCACAGATTTTCCATTATTATGTATCCTAAAGATATGGTCAGGTATCCAATCATTAACGCATGCACTAACAGTATCTCTTGAAATCTAATGACAGTGGTGTCTTGACTTCTAGGAAGCAAGTTGAGAGTAACAAACTTCCACAGCACTTTAGCTAGCGGACATAAATCAGCTCTATTATGGTGGACATACCCTCTCGCCTCCTCTATTGACCTTCCAAATACCGTGGCTAACATCACATCCCATTTCTTAGACCATCCACCAATTTGTCTCGCTCTACCCCCTTGAAGATCTAAAGATGACCAAAATTCCCTAGGCCTTGGAATATCTGCGTCTATACCGAATTCCTAGATATTGACACTTTCTCGTTTCCTACTATTCCCGCTAATTCAAAATCATGGTCCTCTTCCTATTCTGCTTTCCGAACAGTAGCGAACCACTGTTGGATCAAACTAGCATGAATATACAGAACCTCCCATTGTATGGATTTAGCCCATCCTAGCCTCTCAAAGCACTCTAATATTTCAAAATTATCGAAATCAGACTCTTTTATGATACGCTCTATGAGAAACCTAGGGGGTTTACCATTGTTAGTGTTTGGTGGAATTTCAGGGAACTCCACATTGAGTGGTTTTTCGAAACGAACATCCCTAGGGTCGTGGGTTCTCATTCTAGGTTTTTGGGAAGTTCCAGGACAGTTGCCGTTTGCATGAAATTGGGTTGACATCTAAAAATAATACAAAAACAAATGATTAAAAATGTGGGTTTTTTTATGTAAATGATGCATGATAATTTTAAACACCCTTTTTTGACAATCATTAAACTAATCCTAAGTCTCACCAACAATGTGAGCCCAATCTAACCCTAAATGCATAAACTCTAAATAATCAATAAAAATGTCACCTTTTACGACAAAAAGTTTATAAATTATAATAAATACGGAAAAATGCATAATTTTTTTCAAAAGTTTTGCAAAAATAATTTTATATTAATTAAATGAATATTTGAAAATTATTAATAACCCTTTTTCTATAAAAACCACATAATTCCCAAGAACTCATTATAAAACTTAATGAAACTAGGGTAAAATGAAGTTAAAGGGGTTCTAGGGAGTATACCTTGCTAACCTTTGGGATAAACAAGTGTTGGATCAAAGAATTGACCTAGAAAAGACGAATTTTTGATGTTTTTAGGCTTAGAAAATCGAAATCACCGTCTTCTGGAACTGGAATTAGGGTTTTGGAATTATGGGAATGATCACTGGCATTTTTATAAGATTTCGAGCGCGTTGGGCCGCAGGGCAAGCGCAGGACTGTGCCCCCCTGCGCCCGGGCCTCTGGATTCGCGATCAGGGCCGTGCACTGGTCTTGGAACCCTAATTCTTTAATTTTTTACGGGTATTCTCCCCAACTTACGCTCTTATTATCGGGTTAAAATAATTCAGCTACGTGCTTAAATTTTTTATTTTCTGATGCGGGGTCTTATTATTTAATTTAAATCCCAATTTCTAAACACAACCAAGTTCAGGAGGATAAATCCTCCCCAACTTAATTGGGTACACACAAGTAACACAAATAAGCAAATAAACACACTTAAAAACAATTAAATTCAAATAATCAAAATACTCTGGGTTGCCTCCCAGAAAGCGCTAAGTTTTACGTCTTCAGCCAGACGTACTGCTCCTAAACTAATTAATAAACCTTAGGATCTTGTAGTCAGATGAGTTCAGATACTAACATATCGTTGGTGGCCTATTGAACATATAATTTAAGTCTATGTCCATTTAATTTAAAATAGCTCACCACCGTTCAGGTCTTGTATTTCTACCGCACCTTGTGGGTAGGTATTAGTTACAATGTATGGACCTGTCCATTTACAAATAAATTTACTAGGAAATAGTCTAAGTCTTGCATTAAATAACCAGACTTTATTTCCTTTATTAAATATTTTATTTTTACTCATTCTATCGTGGAAACCCTTACTTTTTTCTTTATAAATTCTAGCGCTTTCGTAGGCTTCTCTGTGAATTTCTTCCAGTTCATTTAATTGAAATTTCCTATCAACACTGGCATCATGTAAATTAAAATTAGTGTTTTTGATTGCCCATAGAGCTCGGTGTTCTAATTCCACTGGGAGATGGCAAAGCTTACCATACACAAGTCTATATGGGGACATACCGATTGGTGTTTTAAATGCGGTTCTGTATGCCAATAGAGCATCCTCTAATTTTTGAGAACAATCTTTACAATCAGGTCTGACAGTTTTCTCAAGGATTCCCTTGATCTCTCTATTAGAGATCTCGACTTGTCCGCTTGTTTGCAGATGATAAGGCGTTGCTATTCTATGGTTAACTCCATACTGTTTAAGGAGTTTATAAAATTGCTGAGTATTAAAATGTGACCCTCCGTCACTGATGATAGCCCTTGGAATACCGTGTCGTGCTAAAATATTTATTTTAACAAATTTACACACAACCCGGTTATCATTAGTGCGTGTAGCTTCTGCTTCCACCCATTTGGAAACATAATCTACTGCCACTAAGATGTACTCATATCCAAATGATTTAGGGAATGGTCCCATAAAATCAATGCCCCATACATCAAATATTTCGACAATTAATATCGGGGTCATAGGCATCTCTTTTCACGATGCCACCAGTTTGCTGGCATCTTGTGCACCCTTTAACAAACTCGTAGGCATCCTTAAATATTGTGGGCCAGAAAAACCCACACTGCAATATTTGGTGGCCAGTTTTCTTTGCGCTGAAATGGCCACCGCATGCATATGCATGGCAGTGTTTAAGAATATCTTCGTGTTCCGACTTAGGGACACATCTTCTTATAATTTGATCTGCTCCTATTTTAAATAAATCAGGCTCATCCCAAATGTATTGCCTTGCTTGAGCATAGAAATATTTTCTTTGTTGTGAATTCCAGTGCTCTGGCAATCTTCCTGTTACGAAATAGTTAACTAGATTCTCAAACCAGGGAATTTTAGATACAGATAATAATTGTTCATCAGGGAAGGAATCCTTGATTTGATTAGTTGAATTTGTAGGGATTAATTGAAGCCTTGATAAATGATCGACAACAACATTTTCTGTGCCTTTTTTATCTTTAATTTCTAAATCAAATTCTTGCAATAGAAGGATCGACCGAATCAACCTAGGCTTGGCATCCTTCTTTGCCAATTAATGTCTTAAAGCACTGTGGTCAGAGTACACAATCACTTTTGCCCCCCAAATATATGATCTGAATTTATCTAGGGCAAACACTACAGCTAATAGCTCTTTTTCCGTAGTGGTGTAATTGATTTGTGCCTCATTAAAGGTTCTACTTGTGTAGTAAATCACCACTGGCTATTTCTCAAATCTTTGTAGTAAAACAGCACCAACTGCATAATCACTTGCATCACACATGATCTCAAATGGTTGAAACCAATCCGGAGATTGCAGAATTGGCGCCTCAGTTAATATTGATTTAAGCTTCTCAAATGCTTTCATACAAGCATCATCAAAAATAAATTCGATATCTTTTGAAAGAAGATTGCATAACGGCCTTGAGATCTCACTGAAATCTTTAATGAATCAAAAATAAAAACCAGCGTGGCCTAAGAATGATCTTATTCCTTTAACGTTGGTAGGGGTGGAAGTGAGGAAATTAATTGAACTTTTGCTTTATCTACCTCCATTCCTCTTTCGGACATAATGTGACCTAAGATTACCCCTTCTTTTACCATAAAATGGCTTTTCTCCCTACTTAACACTAAGTTGGTTTCAGTGCATCTCTTTAGGACTTTTTTTAAATGTCCCAGACAATCTTCAAATGTTTCATCAAATATGGAGAACTCGTCCATAAATATTTCAAGAGAACCACCCACCATATCTGAAAAGATAGCCATTATACATCGCTGAAATGTGGCGGGTGCATTACATAGTCCAAACGGCATCCTTCGGTAGGCAAAGGTGCCATAGGGACAAGTAAATGTAGTATTCTCTCGATCCTCTAGATGGATTGGGATTTGATTGTAACCAGAATATCAATCAAGGAAACAGTAAAACTTCTGTCCTGCTAATTTTTCCACAATTTGATCTATAAATGGTAGTAGAAAATGATCTTTAGAAGTAGCAGCATTAAGTTTTCTGTAATCTATGCAAACTCTCCACCTAGTTACAGGACGAGTAGTTATCTTCTCTCCTTCTTCAGTATTAATGGCTGTAATTCCCGATTTCTTGGGCACAGTTTGGGTTGGACTTACCCACTTACTATCAGATATAAGATATGTAATTCCAGCGTCCAACCATTTCCATACTTCCTTTTTAACTACCTCTCTCAAATTAGGATTCAACCTCGTTTGTGCATCCCGAGCTACTTTAGCTTCTGGATCAGTAATGATTCGGTGCATACACAAAGTGGGACTGATTCCTTTTAAATCAGCTATCGTCCACCATACTGCTTCTTTATATTTGACTAACACTTGCAGTAGAGCTTGTTCTTGCTCTTCAGTCAAATCTGATGAAATTATGACAGGCAACGTGTCATTCTGTCCAAGAAAAAGCATATTTCAAATGAGATGACAACTCCTTCAATTCTAGAGCAGGTGGTTGCTCTATTGAAGGTTTGGCTGACCTAGGTAAATCAGTAGGTAATTTTTCAGTCCTATGGGTCCACGGTGGTTGTTTTGACTCTAGTGTGGATTCCATGACTATTATTAACTTATCACACTCAATATGATTTAACTTGGCTAGCTCATTTTCAGCAAAGAATAACTCAGTAGCATCTTTGGTGTTGAGTAACGAACTATGTTGCTGCGCAAGTTCGTCCACCATGTCTATAAGATAACATTCTGAATCAATAGCAGATACACTTGAAGCATTAAACACATTCAGTCTTAATTTCCTATTACTAAAGGCAATATCTATTGCTCCTGTCCTACAATTAATTTGTGCATTAATCGTGGCTAAGAAAGGTCTGCCTAGGATAATAGCAGGTTGATTATCTCTCATTGAACTTTTGGTGTCCAATACTAGGAAGTCAACTGGATTGTAAAAATCTTCAACTTTTACTATGACATCCGATAAAATACCTCTTGGGCACTTGGTTGAACGATCTGCCAGCTGTAAGATAATACCAGTTGTTTGTAACTGACCTAGATCATGTTTATCAAACAGGTTTCCAGGTAAAATATTAACACTAGCTCCAAGATCAAGTAGTGCCTTCTTAATCTGCACATTGCCTATTGTTACTGGAAGCAATGGTGATCCAGGATATTTCAGCTTAGGAGTTAGAGAACTAGAGACTACTGCACTCAGCTGTTCAGTTAGATTGCTCTGCTTTGGGAGCGAGACCTTATACTTCCTTTTTTGGAGTACAGAGATCCTTTAGAAATTTGGCATAAGATGGAACCTGTTGAATGGCCTTTATCAAAGGAATATTGATCTTCACTTAATTGAGTAAATCCCAAAGATCCTCTGGTTGTGGGCCCTTTTGCCATATGGATAAGATTTTGGATTTTCTAAAGCAGCAGGATAAGGAGGAGGAATTGAAGTATCCTGACTCTTATCCGCCTCCCCAACTTTGGGCGTTGGAATATCTGCTTTAATTGACTCTTTAAAAGAAACCTTCTTAGGAACCTCTTTCTTCTTTGGATCCTCTTTCTCCTCATACACGACTTCAGTGTCGGTATCTTCTTCTGCCTCTTTCTCTTTAGGCATCTCTATTTTATTTTCTACCTCTCTTCCACTCCTTAATGTGGTTATCTTAGCTACTTTATTAACTTTTTTAATCTCATGTTTCTTATCTTTGTTATGATGATGGGCGTGTGAAGGATTGGGAACAGTATTGCTAGGAAGCTTCCCCTACTCACGCCTAGTAAGCGACTCAGCTATCTGACCCATCTGGCGAGTTAACATCTCCATGGTCTTAGTACTGATAGCTGATTGTTGTTTCATAAATTCAGCAAAATCTGTGAATTGCGTAGAAGTCATATTTGATTCTACTTGGAATTGTGGTTGATCACGATGATTTGACTTATAATATCGCTCATCCTTCGCTGCTGAAGTTGAACCATATTGATATTCTCTCTTTGGTGGTTCATATCTTGGTTTGGATTGATGATCGGTAGGGTGATCATTTTTCCATCGAAAGTTGGGATGGTTTCTCCATCCCGGAATGTATGTTTACAAAAATGGATTATCCCTCTCTCGATGAGCTCTAAATCCGTAAATTTCATTAGCAAATTCCTCAGTGGATTGCACTTGAGGACATGCGTCAGAATGATGCGATGGATCTCCGCATGTAACACAATTAATTGATACACTAAAGTTTGAAAAACCCTTCATCAATTGATCCATTTTCTTTCCTAATTCTGAAAATCTCACTTTTAACCTCACGTTTCCAGGCATTATCTATGCCCATAACTTGAACTCCTGTACTATTTTCAGAACCAGCTTGGACTTTAAGACCTTTGCCGAGTTGATTAAGCAACTCCCAAGCTTCATCGTCTTCTTTACCTAAAAATGTGCCTCCTGTGGCAACTATAATCATATTACGACTTTCTTGACTCACACCATCAAAGAATGTTTTGATAAGCATCCATTTGGGTAGCTTGTGGTGTGGACAAGCTCTCAGTAATTTGTTCATACGATCGAACGCTTCGTAGAATTGTTCGCCCGGTTTCTATTTAAATCTGGTAATTTTCTTTCTTTTCTCAGTTGTTTTACTAATGGGGTAATATTCATTAAGGAATTCTCGTTTCATTTGATCCCATATTGTAATGCTATTGGTTGGTAAGGATACGAACCAATTCTTCGCTTTCTCTTTTAACGAGAAAGGAAATAATCGAAGTTTTAAACCGTCGGTGGTTATACCTAGAACATGGTTGGCTTTACAAATAGCTGTGAACTCAGCTAGATGTTCATAGGGTTCCTCACTTGGCATCCCTCGAAATATCGGAAGAATTTGAAATAATTGAGGACGAACTTCGGGTTCGGTCTCATTTTCGGGATAACGAATTAGAGACGGGTCAGGCACATCACCTGCGGTAATGTGACTCAACCGTACGTCTCGGTTGATCACCCATTCTAGCAACTATGCGCTCGGGTTCTTCTTGATCACGATTTTGTGGCGAAATCGGAGGATTTTCTAAATTAGGAATCTCTGAATCGGGAATTTCTAAATCAGGAATTTCTTCCTCTCGTGCGTTTAAATTCTCCGTGATTAATTGTTGATTTTGAATCCTGACAGTCTTTCGGTTCGATCTCGCTACTTTTTCGATCTCAGGTTCGAATTGTAGCGGCAATCCTTTAGCCGATCGACGTGTGTGCATACACTAAATAAAATACTACTAAAGATTAAAAACTTAATTAAACTAATATTTTTTGTGGTAAAGTAGAGGACTACAATTACCTTTTTGGTTTTTTAAAATCTTTTATTTGATTTTTAATAATTATAATAATAAAATAAAATAAAGACTAAAAATAACCAAAGAAAGGAACTTAACCTAAACTACCGTTACACTCCTCGGCAACGGCGCCAAAAGCCTGACGGGCCGTCGTTGTGACCCGCAGAATTAGTCCTTCAATCCACTATTTAGCTAGAGAAGTAATGGTCGAATCCACAAGGAGTGTGGTCGTAATTAGGATTGAGTTATTAGCCTTAGAAGTTTATTGAAAGCATTTAAATTGTGAATTTGTGGATTTGAATGATTTGTTTAGAGTAATGGTTTGCTATTGCTTGTAACTAAAATTAAGAGCGAAGTAACTAACGAAGAAGATGAACGATCAAGATACGAATAACTATTCACGGAATCACCACAGCATAAGTATTACTCACTATAATTTCATGCAACGATCACATAGACATAATCAATTACGCGACTAACTTAATCAAACGTATTTTAACCAATAACTCTCGGCATAGCATATGCAACATTAATACTCGTCTTGATCCCTAAACTAATGGACTCGACACGAATAATAACACCACGATAAACTATCTTGCTTTTACCAATCGCAACACATAATCATAATCATAGCCAAATGTTAATCATTTGCATTCACATAATAGATCTCGCTTAATACGAATACATCAAAACATAGAAATTAAAGAAGAGTAAACTTAGCCGTAGATCCTCCGCAAACGGCTAATGGGATTAGCCGCTCATCGTATGCTCGTCACAATCACAGACCTGATCCATTGGGTAGCTTGCGAACCACCGTCTTCGTTCTCGTATCGTAGATCCACTCCGGCAGGGTTTCGGCACACTTTCACACACGTCGGGACTCTCTCCAAAGCTGCCCCTTCACTTGTATTTATAGGGAGGTCGAGATTAGGGTTTCCAGGGTTGAAAAATGCGTTTTTGCGCCGCAGACCTGCGCCCCCCCCCCCCTGCGCCCGGATGCAGCTAGGGTTTAGCTGGCGTGTGCTGGAACGTATCTGGACAGTTTGGGCGCTATGTGGAGCGCAGGGTGGCGCAGACCTGCGCCCCCCTCAGCCCGATTTGCTCTGAAATATCTCGGATTGCTTCTTTTTATCATCTTGGCCATGAAATACAAACTTGGAGTAATAATATAGATTTTACAAAGTATCGGTGCTTAAAATGATCATAATGTAACTCAGAAACCATATAAATTATAGACTTATCAACCCACCTAGGCAACACTAGTAAAACAATCTTAAGATTGAATTCGGCCTAGGATGAGAATATAATTGGTAGACCGTAATTCTATAATGTAATATATAAGTACTTGTGTATATCTTTAAATCCTCGTAATCTAGCTAATATGACTAATGATGGATTGTGTTAATATGTATGATGTTAATGGACAAAACTCGTGTTGTCAGCACTATGTGGCTTACAAAATTGTGAAATCTTTATCATGTAAGATAATGACATATTTGTCATATTTTGAGGAGTATGAAATATTTCAAAGAATGAAAAAGCTGGGAATGTGTATAATTCATTAATAGATAGATCTTGTGATCTAGAACTATGATTATGAATGACTCCTTATGTCAAAAGGAGTGAGTCCTAAAAATGGTTTATACTAATTTATGTACAATCATCTTATTCACGAATAAGATCATATAATATGTGTGACATCTTAATGGTTCCAGAATGGTCAAGAAGTGGAATATGTGGAAACAAATGTTATTGACAAGTGGGGTAACATTTTAAGGATCTTGGTATAGACCCTAGATGTTTAAAGAAATGTTGACTTTTTTGCAAAAACGAGAAAAACATAAAAAGTTGATAACCTAATAACAAATAGGAGTCACACGAGGTCTTTGGCATGTTAATATAAGTGGTTACCCCATCATTGGTGGGTTGATCATGATAAAGTCGACTGTATCTACTACACAATAGTATAGAATTGTCGGCTAGATGTGTAAAGACATTTATTTTTGAGCTATGAAATAGATGGTAATATATGTTGTGGACAATCATACGTGAATAAAATCATGACAGAAAAGTGTTGTGATTAGTCATGAATATTTTGGTGACTCATTTTATTATGATAAATATCCATGTGCTATAGGATACAACTAAACATGAAACATTACAAGAACATCGACAAGTTTAGTTGTCATGTGAACATGAGTAGTAGGTTGTTTGTTATATGCATAATTATGTTCATTGAGATATTATTTGACATGTTATATGTATTTTTGAACATTCAGATTGTTAGTTAAGCATTCTGATGGCAACTCTATTACTTGTATATGTATGCTTTGTTTACATTGACATGTTTTAATATGAACTATAGAAACATTGGAGTATGCTTGATAGGCACAAAAAGGCCTCAGTCAAACCTGTTCTGTATCTGAGGGGAAGATTATTAATCAAACCTGTTGATGCTTTTGAAGGTTGAATTTAAGGCCTGATATATGCCTTATTGAAACCTAAAAATGATTTGCAATAATAGCCTAAAGTTGTTCTATGTATTGCATGTGTTGCAACAAAGGCAGTTTTGCCCAAGCTGTTCAGTCTGCTGAACAGGCTGGACATAAACTGTCTACGCTGCTCTACACTGGTGAGTAGCTTGGGCAGTTTACAAGTGTTCTGTTCTTTGTGAACAGAACCTGTTCTTTGTGAACAGGCTAAACACTTTACGGAATATGTTTCCAAGTCCTCATGTATTGTTTTTGGCTACAAGATCAGTTTACAAAGTCGAAGACAAAGTGGAAATCAGAACTGCTCAGCCTGCCCAAGCTGTTCTGTTACATGAAGACAAAAGGATATTTGAAAAAGGGTGACAGACCTTTTTCTTATATCAAAATAGGCCTTTACAAAGGAAGAAAAACACAAAGTTGACATTCCTTATTTAGTTAAAGGCAATGCAACAGTAGACAAAGTGAAAAGACAAAAGTTCTGCCCACATGAAGACAAGTCTGCTTTTCAGAAAAGTGCAGAAAAGTTTATGTTGTCTTTTCAACAAGACTTCTCCTTTTTCATTCCGTCCAATGAATAAGCTTCACTTAGATCCTCTGAGTGAGTATAAAAAGAAACTTCCAAGGATTGAAAGATTAAGCCAAAAAGCTAAGTGTTGAAATCAAGAGTGAACGTGCATTCAAAGTGAGTCTTTCATGCATGCAAGTCTGCTTGAATAAAACAGTGCTTAGTGTCTAAGCTGTTCTTGTTCAAGATGTTCCTCAGAGTCTTCTAAACACAGTGAGTGATTCTTAGTGAGTGAATTCATTGTAATTAGTTTAAGTCAGTCTTAGACTAGTTAAACATACTGTTGTATCTGTCATCTCAGCTTGAACTTTTCCGCATTCAAGCTTGTTTGTAATTAACATTTGTTGATAATACATACAAAAATTGAGAAAATTGTGTGTAGTTTTTAAAGTGCTATATTCACCCCCCCCCCCTCTACAGCTTAAGGCTATATACTTGGGATATCTTTTGGGACCTACAATGCTAATGTAATATCTAGCATGCATGACTTATGAACTGAACCTTGATTGTAATATGCTACACTTGCATATGTTAATGTATTGTTATAATTGTTGCGCATTTAGTTGAGGTTGATCATATTAGTTGTCATACAATCTTTGAATATGAGATGAATGCATGCTAAATTATCACATTATAAAATAGTGGTGAGATAATTAATGACGATCACTTCTTACATTTTAATTATGCTGCCTTGGTAACAGTTGGTTATGTTTTGATAATGTACGAGGGAAGTAAGTATACTATGAACCCTAAATATTGATAGGTTCCATTACTCAGTTACTTGTGATACTCCACATAGGAGAGAATTGGTCATGGGATGGCCTATGACGAGGGATGTTATTCTCTAATATTTTATTTTGAAAAATGTCGAAAATTATTATTTTGTTAAGTTATGATGACCTAATAGTAGTTATATCTTATATGTATAAAGATGGTTTGACCATAATGCGTGAAATGAGAGCAATGAAGTAAAGTCAATGTTGAAGGTACAACATACATTCGGGGACAAATATTTATCAATAGTTATACATATGGAATGAGAAGCGCGGATTGAAGTGCAACAATATAAATGAATTAAGTATTGATTGGTGTCATGAGATGAGTATTAAATAAGAGTTGTTTAGAACAACTGTCTAACTTAATGTGACATTATGCAAATGATAATTATCGACACCTTTAGTGTTGTATATTGAGAAGAGTTATACATATTAAATGGAAACTTTATTGGCATAAAGTAGTAGCTGGAGATTTGGGGTTCTTGGAAAATAATAATTATATGGGTTTGAATAATTGAATATTGGTGATGCGACACATCTACATGAAATGGATTTGAGTTGAACTAAGTGTTAACAAAAAAAGAATTGCTATCTGAATGTATTAGACAACTAAATAGACAATAAAGAAAATATCTAAAACTCAAATCGCAGAATGTGGATGATTATCATGAATTTGTTGATTGCATTAATTTCATTCAAATGAATAAGTTAACCTCTTAGACCTTATGCTTACATAGTTACGTGAATGGATAATCTGAATATGAAATCGAAATATTAATCCAAATGGTAGGATAGAAACCTGGTAACGTAGAAAAGCTAACAGTATTTTAGACAAACATGATAACACATGCATGTATAACAACGATGGTTGGTACTCATGTTTAGTCCCTTAAAAGTGCAAAGTTATCTCAAAGTGGAAGATAACCTTATCGAATAATAGTAGTTATGAAAATCACTAAGGGATAAGTGGCTCATTGATACATGTAGCATTAGAAATCAAATATATCCCTTAGACACTCACATATTGCATTTCTATGATTCTTGAACATCCATTCCAAGGTGCATATATTAGGTAAACTTGACTTAAAACTTAATACGGATAGTCTCATTTATGATGACTTTATTAGTTAAATAGTTGCGTTCATTTTGGATGCTTTTTCTATGGTCATTTTATATGTCTTAGCAAATGATGTGGTTTGGCCTTGTCTTATGTGACAAGACAGTTAATTATGTGGTACGATCACCACCTTGGATAATGACTCAAGCATGAGAGATATTTTATGATCTTAATCTTGAGTAGGTAAAAGTGCTTGCTTTTGAAAATGACTTGATGAGGAGTCACTAGTCTATGCAAGTATGTCAAATTCTTTTGTGCACGTTACTGCAATATAAACTGATAGGTTTTAATATCTCTATGTATTGAGTATTAATTATATATCGTCGATCATGTTAAATTATTAGTTTTGTTAGTGGAATTGACCAATATAGTTGACCGAGCTTTCATGGGTGCTCATTTTAATGGGGCAGGATTATCAACATGGTGAACTTGTTAAAATCATATGAGTCTTATTAGTAAAACTTGTCTACTGAAAGTCATAGTGATGTACAAAAAAAAAAAAAAAAAAAAAAAAAAAAAAAAAAAAAAAGAAATGTGATATGCTAAAATTTGACAAAAATGGGTAAAGTGTAATGGGTTTATGTGAGTTATATTATTATATATAATGAATAGCATAGTGTTGGAATGAAATAAATATAACAGTTTGTTGATGAACATGTCTTTATGTTGATAGCTTGGAATAGAATAATGTGAGATATCAAGTTGAAAATATGTTATAACGTCGCAGGAACTGAAAAATAGATTAAACGAGACATACTTTTAAAATCACATACGTTGATTAAATCTAAATTTTTTTTGTATAGCTAGTAATGGACACTAATGTACGTAATACCCATAATTGACTTTGGGTATAAACAGTATAAAAACCCATGAAATGATGTCTCGGTGTATGACCGAGCAATGAATTGAAAGGTCATTGATTTGAGAAATCAAAGAGATTGATATGGTGTTGGTTCGTTGGAAACATCATTGTGGGTCTTTAATGACTTGGGAGACGAAAGCCGAGATGAATGTCAAATACCCGGCGTGCTATGAGCCGAGTTGATTTCGTGGGCGGAATCCTTTTAAGTGGGGAGGAATTGTAACACCCGAATAATTAAAAAGGTAATTAACTTTGTGAAACAATTATAATTGTGAAGTTAAGTACAATATTATGAGTTAATTGCTTAAGTACAATATTATGAGTTAATTGCTATTACTTGTATAGGTATGCTTTGTTTGCATTGACATGTTTTAACATGAACTATAGAAACATTGGAGTATGCTAATGTAATATCTAGCATGCATGACTTATGAACTGAACCTTGATTGTAATATGCTACACTTGCATATGTTAATGTATTGTTATAATTGTTGTGCATTTTAGTTGAGGTTGATCATATTAGTTGCCATACGATCTTTGAATATGAGATGAATGCATGCTAAATTATCACATTATAAAATAGTGGTGAGAATATTAATGACGATCATTTCTTACAATTAAATTATGCTGCCTTGGTAACAGTTGGTTACGTTTTGATAATGTACGAGGGAAGTAAGTATACTATGAACCCTAAATATTGATAGGTTCATTACTCAGTTACTTGTGATACTCCACATAGGAGAGAATTGGTCATGGGACGACCTATGACGAGGGATGTTATTCTCTAATATTTTTTTTGAAAAATGTCGAAAATTCTTATTTTTGTTAAGTTATGATGACCTAGCAGTAGTTATATCTTATATGTATAAAGATGGATTGACCCTAATGCCTGAAATGAGAGCAATGAAGTAAAGTCAATGTTGAAGGTACAACATACAATCGAGGACAAATATTTATCAATAATTATACATATGGAATGAGAAGCGCAATATGGAGTGCAAAACATACAACATGTAGTAATATTAAAAATGATTATGAAACGACAAGTGCAATATCTTTTTAATAAAAGCGGTGTGGGATAGCCCACAAGATGCATAGGTCGCGAGCATAACCCGATAACCTGCCGTTGCCAGTCGGAGTAGATACGAGTCTGTGCAACTCCAACTGGCGTCCATGTCTGTCCACCTACTCCGTAGGCTTCTGGAAGTAGGAATTTATGATAATGAGCATAACTCACAATGAGTTACTCAAGTGTAATCATGTGGAGTATGAAATGAACGATCTTCAAGCATAGCATGAAGGTTGATATATGTAATGAATGGTATCAAATAAGGTATGCTGGCAATAGGCCATGATTAAGTAATAAAATGCCAACTAGGGCAATTCTTCATAAACTGCCAACTAGGGATTATAATAGTAAATCATAAGGTTTGGAAGTCATTTGGAGTGTTTAAGCGTTTTCGGTTTAACTTTCCAAATTTACTGACACTGTTGCGCCTCTATTGAGTTTTATAGACTTTTCGGTGATATTTGATGATAATTTAGGTGTTATATAAGTATTCGATGATTACATGATGTTATAGTATCATTCTATGGCTTAGAACAAGTGTTTTGTGTGTACAGGGGCTCAACTCGGCGAGTTAGAGGAGTTACTCGACGAGTTAAACACACTGTAATGGAATTTCGGGCATAGCAGGAAGGAACTCGCCGAGTTGTAGGGATAAGTCGCCGAGTTGCCCTGACCTGCAGTCCAGACTCGTCCTTTTTGACGTCCTGCTTGTATCCCTTCCGTTCCAAACTCAATTCTAACATCCAAAAACACCCTAAAACTTCATTTTATGATATATTTGATACATATAAACATTTTTTAGCTTCAATACTTCAAGGAATCAATCATTTCACTAATCAATTCCTTGATAAACCCATAAGTCTCCAAACTAGAGTTTGGATTGATTTTCTTGTGTTTTATTTTCCAGAACTCCCTCAAATAAGTTGTTAGCTATCAATTAACATCCCTAAACATTACTATTTAGTTCCTACATGATTTCATAATTTGGGGTGACCACATAGGAGAGCGAGGAAGAAGGTGAAGTTCCAACACATGCACCTTTAAAAACATAAAGTAGTTATTACCTTGAGTTTGTTGGATTAATTGCACCAAGCTTTTGAATCTTTTCAACCATTTTGCAAGAAGTATTTTCCAAGCCCTAGTGAGGCTTTCATTATTTGTGCAGAGAAAGAATTTGGGAGAAAATGAAATGAGCATGGAATAGCATCGATTGAGGGAGTTAAAGTCTCAATTGGGTTAGCAACTTACAATCAGGCCCCTTCACCTTTCCCTTGCCTTCAAATCCTAGCAATCATCCTTTACTTAACCAAGAAGGTGGAATGATAACTTGTACACAAGGCTTTAGTGGTTTGTACACTTTTATATGGATTGTTAATTACAAGTGACAAAGCATACTGTACAACTGGTTGAAGCTCGTGGTTAATAATTTCTCTTAATAGTTATAATTGAAATATTAAACTATAATTCATTTGATAATTTAATTAATTATCATTACCTTAAATTTCGAGATTATAGTAACAAGGTACAAGTTAAACTAGCTCGAATGTATATATAAGTCTCATTTATTTATTTATAATTTTGCACCATAGTGTGACTATATATACATACCATCTTAAATGAATATGTAAAAAAAAAAAAAAAAAAAATCAATCCTTGCATATGGATTAACGTCATTAAATCACTCAATTTATCGGTTAAGTGTATGATTAGTAGCTTAATTATTATATTAAATTTGAGGATGCTACAAATCTAGTGAAAACAAAAAACTAATAAAAGTGAAATAATAATTAAACTTAAAATTTGAAACCTTATTTATTTATTTTCGAATTTAAAAAAATGCACTTGGAAAAATGAAATTAGGGTTTATATGATAAAACAATAAAACCAAATTTACAGTTTTTCAGAAAAATAAATAAAAGTAATCTAGTGAAAACAAAAAAATAATATGTAAAAGTGAAATTGATAAATTATTTTCGGACATTTAAAAAATATGAAGTAATGTAGTTGAAAATATATGAAATTATGGTTACCTAAAATCAATATTAAAACTTTTTAATTTTTAAAGAACAAAACGAAATATAAGAATTTTTATAAAGTTTATAAAAAGTAAATCATAAAATAAATGATTTTTATTAGGGTTTATATAATAAATCAATAAAATCAAATTTTGGCACATAATCCAATGGGTTGTTGTTTTGGTTAATTTTGTCTCCATCCCTTAACTAAAATCTAATAAACTCAATTCTTTATAATTATTCCATGTGTATTTATGAAATAACCAAGTTTTTTCATTTAAGAAACAGAAGGTTTTAACTTTGAAAATTTATTATTTACGATAATCAAACTTTAAATTTCTTAGTCTATTTGAATTAATAATTGACTTGTCAAATCGGTGACCAACTAAAGAAGTGTTTGTATGTAATGAGACTCAATAATACCCTTATTTGTTTGAGACTCAATGAATAAGCCAATAACACCCTTATTTGTTTGAGACTCAATAAAGAAGCCAAAACGGACGGTGTGACATTTGCTTTAGCCATAACTTCTAGTTGTTCACGTTCAACCTTTATTTTTAAAGTTTTGTCCTTTCTAAGGAATGCCTTTGCAAAGACACTGTGATAAGGGTTCGTTTCGTTGGTGGCTATTATTCTTTAAACAAAGACTGCCTTTTCGCAATGCTAGATGTGCTACATCGTTTACCATATAGAGATCTTCAAAATAGGTATGGCCAATAATATGTAGTAAAAGTAGACGCAGGTAATATCAGCAATTGTCATTAGAAGGATTAGTGGATATCAATTCCTCCCCCCATTGATCCTTCTTTTCAAGATTTCAAGCAGCATAATGAAGTGTTTCATCTCAAATGTCTTGAAAAATACTCGTAAAGATATTGTCTTGCATGTCTATCACTCTATCCACGTTATTTTTGTGGAAGAATGCAGTCAACATTATTTTTGTATCTCTTTCCTTAGCAATAATATTTGTTAATACATCATCATCGCAACTTAACAAATTGTTTAGGGTTAATATAAAAAAAACAATTTTTTTCCATTTTTGCAATTAAGACCCTGGACTTTTTTCTGACTGTTGAAGTCCCTCGACATTTTTTCTGTCTTATTCAAAAATATTTATTTGACTTGTTTTGCAGGTCACCAACCGACAAACGGTATAAGGACTTAAACAGTAAGAAAAAGTTCAGTGACTTAACAAGTCAAAATAAAAATTTTGAATAAAAAAAAAATGTTCAGAAACAGTCGGGAAAAAAAGTCCATAGACTTAATGGGTGGATTTAAGAAAGGTTGAAGCTAAAAATCCTCCATGTGGCCTCGATGGTGAGACAAAACGAGTGTCTTGAAATAATTTTGTCTCATTAATAACAACATCGTCGTCTATGTTTGTCATTAACCTTGTATATGTATTTAAATACATATTTCACACATACTATACTTGAGCATACCTCGACATAGTTGTGACAATTGAAAAGCATAAACAACTTTGGGTTCTATGGTACTACCTAGATGTTTTCTAAGGTCTTACCTTGTACTTTAACATGTAACACATTATTTCTCATTCGACATAATGGATGAGTCTTTAGCTTGTGTTGTCTTATCGTTGAATTGTTGTAGGTATGCAAAGTGACATTTTCTCAGCTTACCTTGCATGCAAGGACTTGATGGCCGCAAATAACTATAGGGACCATGCATCACGTGTTTGACCACCAACATGTATAATTCAAGATACTATGTAGGTTTAGGTAATTCTGTAGAATCGAAGTTTATCATATATGTTTGGACTAATGACCTTATGCGCCACTATCATTTTATAAGAAAATATGCATGTGGAAATCCCCATTTTTGGAACTCAACAATGTACATGTATGCCCCGACTTGACCACGTATATGTCTCTTGAATAGTTATTCCTCAAGATCCTCTAAGTTGGTATGAAAAACCCTTGCAAGAAGGTCAGATTGGATTTCAAGGTTACATGTGATAGTAAGGAAAATATCCTATTTTCCATTGTCTTGAAGTAAAGTGTTAGGTTCCCTTCACTCATATTGTAATTAGAAATGATAGAAAAAGTCCAATTATTGAAGTCTATTTCAGTATCTTAAGTTGCCGTCCTTAACAGCTCTTTGGTCGAGATTCTCTGTAAGTCAAAAAGTCACTAAGAATTCCCCTTTGTACTCGGCTTAAAGAATTAAAGATTCGCTCCCTGAAGACGAAGTCTGAAGATGAGAAAATGATTGCTTACTAAAGTGAAAGATCAGTATGCAGTTACTTATAAAGTCAAAGCTGAAGTGAAGTTAGTGAGTCCCTGACAGATGAACTCACTAAGTCCAAAGTTAATTTGAAAAAATGTCCCCCAAATTTAAAGCGGGAACATTTCAAATTACAAGGATAGATGTTAGATACATTTTTTTTCCTTGCACGTCCTATGAATATCTACAAAAGGAATGTCAAAAACCAAAGTAATATTATTTCAATGTTACTTTGTTATGGTGTCTGCTCATTTAAGGACAATGGCTCATCCTGTCATTTAATGCTTCCTTGGAAGCCAATCAAACCGCGACAACATCAAAGATATGGTTGAGAGCATTAAATGCATAAATGGCTATATAAGCACAAGCTTGGGTCGTTGTCCAACACTTTTGGTACTCGCATCATCAAGACTTTGATGATCAAAATATTTTCTCAGCAATAACTTTTTAGTGAGCTGTTGAAAATAGAGTTGTGTACCATCTATCAACAAAGAAAAGTATTTAAAACATGTTATAACTTGTTCTTCTTCTATAAATACTTTTGTGATTTGTTTTATATGATCAATAAACATATTAATTTGAAAAATTTGTGTTCAAGTTTGTGATTACATTCAATCCCCCTTCCTCATTCTATAATCTTTTAGCTAACTTAACTACTGTTCTTGTGAGTTTTAACGGGACAAACAAGTGGTATCAGAGCAGTTAAACTAATTAATAGTTTAAGATCTTCGACTTTAATTTATTCATAGTTAAATATCAAAATGTCTGCTTCTAGCTCAGTGGTTCCTCCTTCTTTAAACTATCACTTTCACATGCCAAATATTGCTCCTCCAAATTGAATAGAGAGACGTTTTAGGTTTGGAAAGACTTCATATCATTGCATATTGAGTCTATGGAATTTTATTTTATTAAGATTTTACAAGGACGTCCCTATAATCCTATGATCACCACCAATGTTCCTTTTGGTGATGAAGGGGAGACTCATGTGCGAACCACAGACAAACCCAAAGACCATTATGGTCTGATGAGGATAAGCATTTGGTTAGTGTAGACCCCAAGTTGAAGAATATCATTATTTCTTCACTCCTTGAAAATGTCATTACCTGAATCATTAAATATAAGACTGCGCAATCAATGTTGAATTCCTTTTGTATTCAATTTCAGGGCACTAAAGAAGTACTACAGAACTATAAAAGTGATCTTGAACCAACAGTATGAGTCATTCTTTGCTAAACCTAATGAATCTTTAACCGAGACTTTTACTAGGTTTAATAGCTTGTTTCATGATCTAGAGGGATTGGGTATCAAGAAGGATATGATTGTTATTCTTAACAGGTTCCTAGATATTCTTCCTTCTAAGTGGGAATATCTAATTCTTGTTGTGAGGAACAATCGCACCCTAAAGGATCACTCACTGAACTCTATCACACACACACACACACACACTCTCTCTCTCTCTCTCTCTCTCTCTCTCTCTCTCTCTCTCTCTCTCTCTCTCTCTCTTTATGACTCTTTTCTCTTCCATGAACAAAATCAAATCTAATGAAAAGAAGTCAAATAAGAGTCAAACAAGAATGTGATCAGCAATGCAACAACCTCATCGGCCTTAGTTTCTGCTGAGACATCCATGACGAACAAATCTACTGATAAAGTCATAGATGCAACCTGACAGAGAAGTGAAGAAGGAGAGTCTGAAACAGAAAGTGAGTTTGATGACCTTTCAATCGAAGGAAAGAAAGGTCAGGATGTTTCAGAAAAATCTTAGGGACATCATCATCAACATCATCAAACAACAACATAGAAAAATCGGAAGAAAGCTGCTTCATATGTGGTTTAAAGGGGCACTTCATAAAAGACTGCAAAGTCAACCTACCCCTTGCTCCACAAAAAGGGAAAGTTTACTTTCATCACAAGTGCAAGGAACCTAAAGCCAAAGTTGCCTTAGGACTGATCTAAGAGCCCAAAAAATTAAGTTTACTTCTTGAGAGAAAAGAAAGTGCTTGGGTAGACTCGGACAGCTTCTCCGATGAAGAAGAAGAAGAAGTGGTCAATTTCTATTTGTTGGCCAAGACAGAGCAAGATTATTTGACCAGGGATCTGTAGGAATAGTGTGTCCGATACCAATTATAAAATATAAGAAATATATTACAAATTACAATTCAGAAATAAAATTACAATACGCGAAAATAAATAGAATATGGAAATTAAAATTACAAGTAAAGGAAATAACAGTACTGAAAAATAAATTACAATACGGAAAAGAAGGTTGAGTCTTGTGTTTGACACGATTCCCTTAAAACAGATTCGAAGTCAGTTTCCCAGGGTACAACAACCAAAGCAGCGTGTACTGCCGGAGGTAACCAACTTGCCTGAAAATTCACGTGAATTTTACGTGCTCTTCGTTCTTGGAAGCAGCAACGTCTTGCTGTTAAAATGCAAAATATTTCGTAGAATGCAAAGTGTTTCAATTGTTTCTCCAAGTGTGATTTGGTGTTTACATCTCCATCCCTTTTATATGAGATGAGTTGTAACAACAAATTAATTATATTTAATTGTAGTAATAAAAAAAACCATTTTTATTAATAACTAGTTTATAACTCAAGTATTACGTGGATATTTTTAATTAAATTTATTTATATAAAATGTATATGAGTAAAATAAAAACATACAAAAATAATAATTGTGTTTATTTTTTATTATTTACAGATTAAAAAAGAGAGTATATTTATCTTTCATAAAAATATTAAATTGTATTTACCTTTTATTTTTTATAAGTTGTAATTATCTTTTTGGTGAACGTAGAGGTGACACGTGACATTTGATGTTTTCCTTTATTTTACATAATAATAATAATAATTTCCACAACTAATTCAAATTATTACATTTGGATCTAATTATGATTATTACGGATAATAATGATAGATATTTATTTTAGGTAAACATTAATTTTAAATGTTACAAAATCTAATTTATTAATAATTAAGTAATGAAAAATAAAAAGTCAAAAATTTAATGCAATTAAGTTAAGGTGTTAAATTTGGAAAAAGATGTGGAAAAATAAAATTTTTCCATGAATTGTTTTGTTTTATTATAATATATAGGTTAATCAACCCATGTATTACATGGGTTGATTTAGAAAATACGTTTTTTTTATATTTTAATAAATTATTATAAAATTTATATATAATTAAAATAAAAAATATTGAAAGCTAGTTAAATTAAAGATAAAAAATATTTAGTTGTTTGATATTAAATAAAAAAATATTATTATATTATATTATTAAAAACAGATAATATGTGTTTGCAAAAAATGTTTCTTTTAATTTTTATTAACTTCAAATATAAAATATCAATGTAAGAAACAAAAAACTTCAATTATGTGAATGTGTATATATTTTGAAAATGATAAAATATAAAAATGGAATATTGGAAAATCAACAACCAAAATTTATCATATTCACAATTGAAGTTTTATCAATTAAATTTTTAATCTTGTTAGCAAAATAATTAACAAAAATTTTTAACTTTATTTACTACACTTCTACATTTAAATCCAAATTTTCACATTTGAATTTAACTATGATCATTAAGGATAATAATGACACATATTTATTTTAGGTAAATATTAATTCATTAATGAAAAATTAAAATCAAAATTTAATGTAAAATTAAGTTAAGGTAGTAAATTTGGAAAATGAATTAAAAACATGGCATAGGTATAATTATTGATTTTAATTAAGGGTATGAGAGACATTTCATAAATAATTATGAGTTGTCATTAATCTGGACCATTGAATTGTTTCCATCTAATGGTCCAGAAAGTCCAAGTGGTTTTCTTATTATATATAGTATCATTAAACATAATAATTGTATTATAAAACCATGAGTTGTAACAACAAATTAATTATATTTAATTGTAATAATAAAAAACCATTTTTTAATTAATAATTAAACATAATAACTGTATCATTAAACCATTTCTGTAATGGCTCTAGAATTGTCTAGATTCGTCCAAGACACGAACGCGGCTCACGCAAAAAATACCTTATACAAAGTACGAGGCAGATGCGGGCTAACACAAGTTTAATGATTTGCTACTGTTTGGACCCAAGATTTGTGTTGGAGTAACTTGTCATGCTTGTCAATCCTCCTCGTTATAAACCACTCATGGTTTTGTCCTTCTTCCTATGTGGGACAAGTTTTCACACTTTTAACTTGCATTTTCTCACCTCAAACACCAATCTTTGAGCATTGATATCTCATTCATCTTATGTTGGGTACAAATTTATATAGAGTTGTAATCAATTTTATTGTAAAAGTTCAGGGGTTGTTTGTGTAACTACTCAATACTTTGTATTGTGTATAAATAGGAGTGTATGTGTACTGTTATAGGGGGAATTGAGGAATACACATACACGGATCTGATTGAGAGAGAAAAAGTGTTGTGCAAGTCACCAAGAACATCAATGTAATATTCTCTCATCTCAATCTAAGCATTCGATTTTATGTGTTGATAATAATTGTTCATATGAATTGTGTTTAATGTTGTATGAATTGCATGAAATGTGAATTCACAATTGGTATCAGAGCCAGATATGGCTGAATTTGAGTGAATTTTGAATCTGAAATCGTTATTTTTAGAACACTGTTATATTCATTTTTTTTGAAAATCCAAAAATCAATTGCGAATTTTGATTCTGTGGATGAAATGATCTGATATTTGGATCGAAGGTGCGAATTTTAAAGACGAATTCAATCATATAAGTATCAAATTTTAATTCCAAACACACAGAATTTAATTGAGAATTTTCAGATTTTTTGAAAAAGTGTGTGTTCTTGAGGTTTTTGGTCGATTTTTGGTTTTTAATCGAGAATTAGCCAAAGTGATTTCACAAAAGTTGTTTCTGCTATTAAAACGAACCTTCGAAATCAATTTGAGGTCATTTCATGGATTTTTGTTGAAAAAGTTTGGATCTGATCTTGTTTTTGTTGAAAAATGATAAAACTCGGACATAACTAAATTCATAGTGTAATTCGAGTTTTATAAAGAAGGCATTCGAGTTTGATGAATGCTTCATTCGAGTTTGATATATGCTTCATTCGAGTTTGATATATGCTGATTTCGAGTTTGATATATGCTTATTTCGAGTTTGATATATGCTTATTTCGAGTTTGATATATGCTTATTTCGAGTTTGATATATTCTTATTTCGAGTTTGATTATACATTCATCGAGTTTCATGTTTTATGATTCGAGTTTTAAGCCTTAATCATCCGAGTTTCATTGTTAATCAATCGAGTTTTCTCATAAGACATCCGAGATTCATTCTTGTTCATTCGAGTTTCATACTCAATCATTCGAGTTTTATACTTCTTTATTCGAGTTTGGTGATTCTTTATTCGAGTTTGAGTCTTCATCAATCGAGTTTGATTCTTATACATTCGAGGTTCATCCCATATAATTCGAGTTTTGACTATTTGACCTTTGCTGCTTAAATTGACCATAACTTTTGATTGGAATATCGTTAGAAGGCCTACCACACGTCAAATCGAAGCTTGAAAAGAGATCTACATTTCTAGAACGGGCATAGCCGGTTCGGTAAATTTTCAAGGCCGAATTCCACTCCAGTAAAAAGTTACGGGCAATTTTATGCAGAAAAGCTGAAATTTTAACGTCAAAAAGTCATTTCAGAGCTGATTTTTCACAAGTAATCATTAACTGAAAAAAATTTTCAAAGTTTTATCAGAATTCATTTAGTTTTTCCATAAAAGATCGTGGAAGATTCATTTTTCTGCAATTCATAATGGTGTTTGAACAATTTTCAAAGTCTGAGTTGATTGTCAAACTTACTGAATCTGAAAAGATTCGTAAGAAAAATTACGACATTCTCGTTCAGTTAAATACTGATAAACATTTGGCGTTACGTGACGTACAAATACTGAATGAAGAAATTCAAAGCCTAAAAGAAAAACAAAACTCTGAGAGTTGTGCTCATCAATTGAAAATATCTGAATTACATAAAGAACTTGATGAGCTGAAACAAGAAAATTTTCAGAATGCAACTCAACTGAAATATCTTTTGCCTGAAAGATCTGATCTTTACAAGAAAGTTAAGGATCTTGAAGTTACACTTTCTAAGACAAAACAAACTGATCAGAATTGTATTTTAAACAAAAATGA
This sequence comes from Centrapalus pauciflorus, assembly GCA_020465985.1. Classification (NCBI taxonomy): domain Eukaryota; kingdom Viridiplantae; phylum Streptophyta; class Magnoliopsida; order Asterales; family Asteraceae; genus Centrapalus; species Centrapalus pauciflorus. The sequence continues at coordinate 60,167 of JAANYP010001791.1, forward strand.
AGAAATTTTTGTTCTTCAACAAGAGTTGTCTTTAACTAAAGATTTGATTGAAAAGGAAAGACATGAGTTCTTACTTAAAGAACAAGATTTTAAATCAAAATCTGAATTGTTTGAAGATGAAAGACAAATGTTCTTAATCAAAGAACAATCTTTTAAATCTGATTACCAATCATTTGATCATGACAGAAATTCAAATTTAGTCATTATCAAAAGTTTGGAAGATCAGATACTTCATCTTACAAAACAATTACATGTGTTTACTTCATCAGCTGAGTCAAAGGTTAAGACCTCTTCTTCAGTGTGTTTAAAATCCAATGTTGATCTCTCTGGTTTGTCTTCTGAAAGTGAAGTGAATCTAACTAACTCTGCTAAGTTTGATTCATCTTCAATTCTGAGACTTAAGTATCTTCTCAAGATACATAAAGGCAAAGACAAAATCATTGAACAACTTCCAGTTAAGATTTACACAGGTGAATCTTCAAAGCCTAATGTTTTTAAAGTTTTTGGAAATACTGGTTCGTCTGATCAGAAAACATTTTTAAAGAAAACAATCACGTTTTACCAAAAACATGCCAGAACCGGACAGTTTTTCAGGAAGAAGAGTTCAGAAAATTCTAATCATTCAAAGTCATGTTTCTTTAGAAATTCAGATATTAAACTTTCTCATACTTAAAGAAATTTGTTTTCTGCATTTGAAAGAGAAGGTGAAAGATATAATCTGCAATGGGTACCTAAACCTAAGTTTAAGTGGGTCCCAAAACCCGTTTTGAGATGGGTACCCAAAAGTGCTAACAAGTCTGGATCCAAATCAGTTTGGATACCAAAGACATCTTGATTTTGCAGGTTTAAAAGGTTTCTAGTCATATCAAACTAGAACCCGGACTTCACCTTATCAGACTTCTAGTTAGTACAGACTAGAACCCGGGCTTCATCTCACAAAGGTTCCTGTTCAAATCAGTTCAGGACCCGTTCTTCATTTCAATAGGCTATTGATTAATTTAGATCAAGACCCGTGCTTCAACTCAAATTGGTTTCTAGTTAATTCAGACTAGAACCCAGACTTCAATGAACCAGAGATAATGATTTTCAGTTACTTCAGACTGAAACCCAAGCTTATGCGACAAATGGCTTCTAATCACTTCAGATTAGAACCCGAGTCTGAATGACAAATATTTCTGGAATTCCTGCCCTGAATTCAACTCTGAAGCTGCATTGATTTAGAGGGAGTTTTATTTTTATAATTTTTTTGCTCCTGATTTCATTTCTATGAGTTGTGATTTTTCACGAAAATATTTGATTCACACATAAAAAGAAGTTTTGAGCTGAAAAGAAATATTTGTTTGATTCTCTGAATATATCATTGAGATTAATTGATCTAATCTCTTTGATTTTCATAATCTCATTTCTTCTGAGATTCTCTTTGTTATACCTCTTCCAATTTATACTGGATTCTCCCGTTATCTCCCAAATGCTAATTCTTTCAAGAAAGTCTGGTTCTTTTCATATCATATATCAGATTTTCTATTTCATTCTGATATCTCCCATATTATTTGAAAATAATCTCTCTGATATCCCTTGAGCTTCAAAGCTGAAAATCTTTCTGCTCACTCCAATTATGCACCAATCTGAGTGATAGGCATAAATATCGCTTCTATGGTCTAACCAGAACCGGAAGACCTACCCAAGAAGCAAACCATTTATAGATTGTGCGGGTAAGGGTTCTTTAGGTTTATTAGTTGAGAAGTGTCAGTTATCACGCGATACTGACAGGGTCGAGCAGAGATAAAATGTAAATGAGAGGGATATTGATGTATTGAATGGAGATGGTGATGCATCAGATCATGCTTTTGTTATAAAGCTAACTGAATTTATTTCTCAAAAGTGAGCCGGAGGGAGCTTAGTTGCAAAATGCTGAGATCTGAGGGTTGAGAAAGGATTTGAAGAAAAGATAATCCTACCTACACTGTGTCGGCTGGGTAATCCACATAATCTATCAAGCCCTAGGCGACTTGATATTGAAAAAGACGTCATGGACCCAGTGACGCATGCACTTAACCCCACCAACTACTCGGTTATCTCTCAAAAGATTTCTGTTTCAATAATCACGGAGATATAGCACATTTCTATCGATATATCATTTGGATATTATTGATATTGAAATAAGGAAGACAGTTGCTCCGGTTTCCAATTTCATTTGATGCACATTGTGTCTAGAGCTGATGATATACACTTTTTATACACATCGAGTCTATAAGTCTGCGTGACTATAAACTGTTAGTCCAAAGTGACTAAGCCGGAACAAATAAGAGTGATTCTTTCATGATAAAGGATTTCACGATGACTATTTGGAAATCCTACCAGTGTTAACATCAAAGTAGGTCACATAGATTTTGTCTATTGTGCAAACAGGAATCCTATGTGGACCTGGACTTGTTTTCTCACAAAATGAATGTGTTTCATTTTCCCCAAAGTTGTAAAGCTTTGTTTTTGTTCTAAAAATTTTTTTTGAGGGGGTGAGATAAATCTGTTTTGTATAGGGGGAGAGATATCAGTTTAAGGGGGAGAAAATCAATTTGTAATAATTTCTGAGTTGTAATTGTTGTTGTATTTCTTCTACTGTAATTTCATTGAATTAATGTTTCTGAAGTTTTTGCATGATGTTCATAATTTTTTATGATCATCATGAGGGGGAGAAAAGCTGAATTTCAGAAACAACTGTTGAGTAGTTTGAAATCAACTGAAGGCAATTGCTACATCATCTCAAGACAATTGATCAAGGAAGAGATTTAAAAGCTATTCATGATCCAAGGGGGAGTGTGCTTACAAGAAAAGAGAAGATCAGAATAGAAGAGATGTGAAGATCAGAGTGAGACAATAAAGAAGAAGATTCAGAGAGATCGAAGAGAAGGTGCAAGAAAAGTTTCAAGAAAGAATGTTCAAGTTCCCTGCAATGTACTTTAACTTGAAAATTGATTTCATCTCTAAGGGGGAGATTGTTGGGTACAAATTTAGGGTTATATGCCAAAAATAGCAATAACTTTTTGTAGTTTTACCGTTTATACCAACATTATTTATTTTTTATCATTAATAGCAACAACTTTTGAATTTTTTACCGATTATACCAACTTTTGACCTGGAAACCTGCTATAGCAGGTTACCATCAATTAATACCAACAACTTTTATCTTTTTACCAATAATAGCAACAACGTTTTATATTTTTACCAATAATAGCAATGACTTTTAACTTTTTACCAATAATAAAAACATATCAAATTAATATTTTTTTTTATCTTTAACTAATCATTTCTTTAAAGAAACTAGATTTATGAAAATTGAAATACAATCAAATAAGTTCATAATCCATTTTTTTTTTGTTTAAAATTTTTTTATATTTAAATCAAATGCAATGTGTGCATATGAAATAGATAAAAAAAAATATGTTATTTATAGACATTAAAAAATGAAGATTATTTTGATGTGTCATATTTTCATGCATAGACGGGTTTTATAGGTATGATAGGGTCAACCATTTAAGTGTAACATGACAACATGGAACTCAAATCATTTTGTATAAGATGTCATAGAAATATAATGAACACATTATGCTACATTTGTATTCTTTTTTGGATAATTAGTTCTTTATTTATTTGATAAATAAAATGATAATATTAAAAAGTTGCATCCGTTTATTTTTATGAATAATTATATATAATTTAATAATCCAATTATTCTAAATATGAGTACAAGAGCCTTAAGCTTCCAACCAAATATAAATAATTGAAACTCATGAATTCTTGCAAGTTTTGTTGGTAGAAGCTCAAGGATTTGGTCCAAACAATTTAACATACTCAAGGTATAATTTTTCATGCTTTAATAAGTGAGTATGGAAGTTTCATCATGTTCCTCACATTCTTATGTTGCTATTCATATCATGAAATTATGCAAGAACTAAATAAGTGTGTTTACAAAGAAATCTAATAAAACGTGGGTTTGGAAATCTTTGAATCAATCAAAGAATTTAGTTAGTAAATTAGTTGATTTCTTGAAGGATTGAGGCTAACCAATCTGAAACCGAAAAAACCAAAAAAACCAAAACATAAAAACCAAACCGTTTGGATTTTGAATTTTCAAAAACCAAAAATTTCGGTTTGGAGGTCAAAATAAACCGGAAAAAACCAAACCGAACTGAAGTTTTATAATTTTAAAATTTATAAATACTCTTCCTTCATACATTTCTTCATTTAAGTTTTTTATTGAAAGTTTTAACTTTTCAATGTCTAAATTTCATATGAGACCAATGTGGTATTTGTTTTTTAAAATGTTAAATGTCCGAACGGTTTCTTGATTACAGAAACCGATGTTTCGGTTTAGTTTTTTGTTTTTTTTTCCAAAACCCGATCCATGCTCACCCCTAATCAAAATAATCTTCATTTTTTAATGTCTATAGAAAACATATTTTTTTATATTTTTATAGGCACACGTTGCATTTGATTTATCTCTAACAAAATTTAAACAAAAAAATGGATTATGAACTTATTTGATTGTATTTTGATTTTCATAAATTTAGTTTCTTTAAAGTAATGATTAGTTAAAGATAAAGAAAAATTTAATTTGATATGTTTTTATTATTGGTAAAAAGTTAAAAGCCGTTGCTATTATTGGTAAAAATATAAAACGTTTTTGCTATTATTGGTAAAAAGATAAAAGTTGTTGGTATTAATTGATGGTAACCTGCTATAGCAGGTTTCCAGGTCAAAGTTTGGTATAATCGGTAAAAAATACAAAAGTTGTTGCTATTAATGATAAAAAATAAATAATGTTGGTATAAACGGTAAAACTAAAAAAAGTTATTGCTATTTTTGGCATATAACCCTACAAATTTATATAGAGTTGTAATCAATTTTATTGTAAAAGTTCAGGGGTTGTTTGTGTAACTACTCAATACTTTGTATTGTGTATAAATAGGAGTGTATGTGTACTGTTATAGGGGGAATTGAGGAATACACATACACGGATCTGATTGAGAGAGAAAAAGTGTTGTGCAAGTCACCAAGAACATCAATGTAATATTCTCTCATCTCAATCTAAGCATTCGATTTTATGTGTTGATAATAATTGTTCATATGAATTGTGTTTAATGTTGTATGAATTGCATGAAATGTGAATTCACATCTTAGCTCTATTTTGGACGTTGCTTATATCGTTGTAATCCTCTGTTCAAGGAGAATACAAACCCACAAAATATTAATTATATATCTCACAATTATATATAATTATATTTGGTCCAAAAACATGGAAAATACACTTTTTCCTTCGAAAAATTTGCACTTTTTTCCAACAATCCCCCACATAAATGAGAGATCGAGAAAACATGTTCCAATCATCCCCCACATGTATGAGATTGATCGAAGACACATAAAATTCCAATGAATTTTCAGTGGTTGAAATCTTGCATAGGATAGGTAGGTGTAAACCTTTGAACCTTCCCTTATGAAATGCACTTAGCCTTCTAGCCGTCGATGTCTTTGAACTGAGCTGCCACTTGTGAAGATGACAATACACTTCACACAAGAATCTCCCTAACAAGGTTAACTCCTCGTAGTCGTGTCCGTTATGGTCATGGAACACTAGCCTGGTTCTACGAGAGCTACTAAGACTTGTGCCCATACAATTCCACTTGAAGCGACCCACTTCTCTCTCGCATAGGTGATTTCTCCCGAATCATTAAAAGCATAAATAATTTCGACCGAATCATTATAAAATGTTTAACCTCATTGTCACTAAAATGATTTTTTTCTAGAAATCATATAGGAATGGACTAGGAGTTTTTCACAAACCCCCACAGTGACCACACTTTATTCATACAAATAGGTTGTCCTTTTGAACCAAGATCTTGGGATCTCCAGTCAACAAGGTAAGGTTTTCCTTCGTATGAATTTATTCATTCATGGGCTTTAGTCCCATCCTTTTGACGACTTCAAAACTAACTCTCTATTTAAGCCTTTTGTAAGCGGATCCGCAATGTTATCCTTTGACTTCACATAGTCAATAGTAATAACACCTGTTGAGAGTAGTTGTCATATCGAATTATGGTGACGTCTAATATGCCTTGACTTACCATTATACATTATGCTATGCGCTCTACCAATCGCAGATTGGCTATCACAATGTATAGTGACGGCTGAAACGGGTTTCGGCCACTTTGGTATGTCTTCAATAAATTGACGTAACTGTTCGGCTTCTTCACCACATTTATTTTAATGCGATGAATTCAGATTCCATCGTAGATCTAGCTATCACTGTTTGCTTGGAAGACTTCCAAGAAATAGCAGCCCCACTAAGGGTGCGTTTGGTACAGAGAAAAGAAATGAGGAGAAATGGAATTGGAAATGGGGGAGAAATGGAATTGGGGAGAAATGGAATTGGGTGGAGTTTTGAAATTGTGTATCTTGTTTGGTATCAACAGAGAAATATAGAGGAGAAATGGTGGCTCAGGTGGAGTAAAGACACAAGACAGTCAATTATCACCATTTCTCTAACAAATGGAGAGAATTGCATTTCTCCATATTTAGCCTTCAATCAATTCCCAGAGAATTCAATTCTCCGCCCAAAAATTATGAGTATTTCTCCCAAACAAGAGAAATCACAATTCTCTCCCCTCAAATCTCTCTACCAAACACCCCCTAAGTGTAAATACATATCCACTTGTAGATCTAGAATCTTTTATATCGGATATCCAATTCGCATCGCTGTAACTTACTTTGGCTTTCTGGCCTTAGCTTGGCTTTACAGACTTTAATCCCGCTTTTCAATAACTTTTAACTTTATTATTTTGTTCAGTTTAGTATTTGACATAAGCATACATGTTAGCTTTAAAGCTTTATATTTGATGACTTATCATGTCATTTTAAGCTTTGTTGCATCATTGTTGAATCTTTGGACTTATATTGACATGATTTTAATGGCTTATAAGCATATATGTCTTTTTCATGGACATGTGTGACTTCATTAAGTCATTTTAAGCTTTTCTTGTACTTAAAACTTGTATGAATGCTCATAAGATCATACCATGAGTTTATTTGATGTCTATATGTTCATAAGGTAGCATGTGTATTCAATTAAGCACATTTACTTGATCATGGTACTCACACATATATGAAATAAGAACAATCAACATCCTTTCAGATGAATTATATACGAAGATTCACATATACACATGTTTAAGGATGTTTTAAATCATAATGCCTTTATTGAAACTAAATGTTTGTGGACTTTGAGCCTTGTATGTATATATTGATCATAAGCATGTGTTTTGATGTCAAATTATATATGATCACACATATATGTTTATCCACTTTCAATATGATGCAATTATATATGCATTTTAATAAAATAGGGCTGCTGTGCTTTTATTTAAACCTATGTCGCATTAATTGATCAATGATACACATATATTTGATTTTTATAATGTATATATATGTATATATGTATATACTTGGCTGCACACTTTCTGTTTTCAAACCATAAAACATTCACACAAATGTTCATTAATCTGTTTCTGCACACACACTATGCACAACGCACACGCACACACCTGATCTTTAAACTATCTGTGTCTGACTGTATGAAGTTTATTGCTGTTGTATTCACACAAATGCTGCACATCCAGAAATATGTATGTGTGTATATATATATATATATATATATATATATATATATATATATATATATATGTGTGTGTGTGTGTGTGTGTGTGTGTGAATATTGATGCTGTTACTGATCTTTATACATCCAAGACTTCACTATTTGTGAGTTTTGGATCTTTACTCAACACAAGCACACATTATGATCTTAATTGTGGTTGCTCCTGCTATTATTTCTGTCACACACATGCCTACATAATCTGCTGCACACACATTTACGCACAGCACACATACACACATGTACTTAACTATTTTGTGTATAAATATATTTATATTGTTGTTACTGCTACTGCACGTTTATATATGTATATATACAATGGGTGCTGCTATAGTTTTTATTCTATAATCACACATCATATGAATACACACTCTAAGATACATATATATGTTTATACTTGCTTTTATTGCTCCTATGATTAAATGACAGAACGCACAGCACACATACACACAGGTGAGTCTCGGATCCCTCATGCCAAACACCACACTCACACTTGATTTATTTTTGAATGAAAGAAATAAAGACTGGCCTGCTGCTTCTGTTTATCACTAATCAGCATACATTCGAGACTTGTAAGTCTCGGATCTTGCATGTTTAATACACTACTCATACTTAGTTTATATTAATGGTTAAGGGCTGTTACAAATTCTGCTATGATCACATCCGAGACTTCACTTTAAGTGAGTCTCGGATCTTTTATTTTCTAGCATTACAAAACACGCACACATCACAACAGTATATTTCCTTCTGATTTTCTTAATTTCCAGCAACTATTCAAGGAGGTTAAAGGTTGTTTCATGTTTCTATTTGATGTATAAACACACACATATGAACCTAAGCATTGGCCGAAAGAAATTTGGCCTTATTGGCCTCATTCTCGGATCCAAAACAGCAACAAAACACCCATCACAAGACTGCACATTTCATTCTGTTTTTATTTTAATTTCCAGCAGCATATTGATGGTTTAAGTTGCATCAAAATGATCAACAAACCATATAAAATGTTCATGAAACCTTGGCCAAATGCGAATGACTCTCTTGGCCATTATTTACAGTCCAAAAACAGAAAAAGAAACACACCTGCAAACACACACAGATGTAAAAACACTGCACTATGTGTTCTCTGTTTTGAGACATATAACAACAGCAAAAGAGAAGGATTAAAGGCGATTGTTGTATCTATATGATCAATAATTACTATAATGTCAAACTGAAGCCAAGGCCAAAGGCCTATTGGCCTTCTTGGCCACTTATTCTCGACAAAACAGAAGCAAAACACACATATGCAGCAACTATAATTAAGTTTCTGATTTTTACTTTATTCATGGATTTAAGGCTTCAAATGTTAAAATAATTTAATCAAACACTTCTCAATCACATGCATAAACTTGTATTGATGTTTAACAGACTAGTTGATAAACAATTTGATGAATTGAAGGTTTCTTTGAAGTTTTTTTTTAAAAAAATTTTCAGGAGCCGTAATCTTCAAATGAACATACAAGAACAATTTATTTGTGAAATTACCTTGTAATCTTGATGATAAAGCTTTGATGATCTTTTCCCAATTTGAATTCTTGTTTTTTGATTGAAATCTTTGTAATGACATAGGAACCGTGGGGTTTAGAGAGAGGATTAGAGAGAAGATCTTCTCTTTGAAAATATAGATAAAATGTGAGCAGATTAGTTTAGGGACTAATTTACGTAAGTTTGGTTATTTATCCATTTACACCCCTAAACTTAGTTAAATTGAATTTCTTTCAATCTGACTTAACAAGCTATATAGTTGAACACATATAAATTTAAATAGTTTCTCTTATTAACTTACATAGAAATTACTTAATACAAATTTCATTTAACGCCTTAATTAACGTTAAACTTGCTAATTAACGCTACTTAAAGTTCAGATTGTTACAAAACGGGTTTGGATGTCGGGTTACCCATCGGGTTCAGGGTTTTTTGTCATCTCTAATGGGAATAAGGGGAAGGCTGATTGGATTCACAAACTCCAATTTGAACATAGAGTTAATTTTATAGTGATTCAGGAGACTCAATTCTCAAATCCGGAAAATTTAAGGGTGAACAATTTCTGGAATACACTTGATTTGGAGTTTGAAACGGTGGTTACTTAAGGTCGTTCTAAGCATGTGGAATTCTTTGACTTTTTGCAAATCCTCTTGCATCAAAGGTTTGAACTTTCTAATTACCATTGGGAAAACAAAAACCTTCTGATTCTGAGCTATTTATTGCAAATAACTATGCTTCGCACCTTTCCAATGAAAGATAAGATCTTTGGTTTGAGCTGACATCAATTATGGCATCAAATGTGGGTACTTGGATTGTTTTGGGTGATTTCAATGAGCTAAGATGTAGAGAAGATAGAATTCGTTCTACATATTCTAGCTCAGGTGCAAGTAGATTTAATTGCTTTATTAATGAAGCTGGATTAACCGAAGTAAATCTGGGTGGAAGAAAGTTTACATGGATGAGTGATGATGTACTTCTTTGAGCAAAATTGATAGAATTTTTGTTTCATCAGAATTCTTGGTGAAATGGCCCACAACCTCTCCTGTCGTATTACCTAGGGACAAATCTTAGCGTTGTTCGATTGTTATGTATTGTGTGGGGAAAGATTTTGGTGAGGTACCATTAAAAATTTTTTGGTCTTATCATAAAGACTTTCTTTCAATGGTTGAAAAATCATGGAACTCCTGTAAACATAACGACAGATCTGATAAAGTATCGACCAAGGTAGTCAAGGAGGCACTCAAAACCTGGAAAAAGAAAGTGGTTGATAAAGAAACAGCTGAGATTGAGGAACTCAAAAGAAAGGCCGATAAAATAAAATTGGCGGCTGAAGGAAGAGCTTTGTCTGTTATCAAATTGGATAACACAATAGAATGGAAAAAAGAAATTAAATCGCGGGAGATGGCTAAGTCTTTGGATCTCAAGTAGAAAGCAAGAGTTAATTGGTTGATTGACGGTGATGAAAATTCTAGATATTTTCATGGGAAAATAAAAGCTGCTCAAAACAGAAATAAAATGAACGGTCTTCGCATTGATGGAATTTGGGAGACTGGTCCTAAAAAACTAAAAGAAGAAGCAGTGAAATTTTAATCTACAAAATTTGAAGAATCTCATCAAGCGAGGCCGAAGCTAATCAATTCTTTATTTAAGAAGTTGTATGCATCGGATAGAGCTAAGTTAACTGAATCCTTTTCAAAGGAGGAAATTAAATCTGCTATTTGGAATTGCAGTTGTGAGAAGGCTCCTGGTCCTGATGGCTTCACTTTCAGATTTATGAAGACAAGTTGGGAGATTATCAAAGAAGAGGTGTTTGCCATGGTTTGGGAATTTGAAAGAAAAGGAACGTTTTTGATGGGGTGAAATTAATCATTTATATCTCTTTTCCAAAATCTACTGATCCTCTACTTTTGAAAGATTATAGGCCTATCAGTCTTATTAGTTGCATTTATAAAATTGTTGCAAAACTCCTGGCAGATAGATTAAAAAGGGTGATTGGAAAGGTTGGAAGTTGTGAGCAATCAACATACATTGAAGGTAGACAAATTCTAGATGGTCCTTTCATGTTGGGTGAGATATGTAAATGGGTGAAGAGAGCAAATAAGAAGATGCTTTTATTTAAAGTGGATTTTGAAAAAGCTTTCGACTCGGTTAGTTGGAATTATCTTGATTCAATCCTTGATCAAATGAATTTTGGGGGGGCTTTGGAGAAAGTGGATTAATGGTTGTTGTCTTCGTCTAGATCTTCTATGTTGGAGGAAGTTGTATAGAATGGTATTTTTAAGGGTTTGAAGTTTCCAAATGATGGACCAATCCTGTCACATTTCCTTTTTGCTGATGATGTGATTTTCATGGGTGAATGGAGTTATTTTAATGTTCAAAACATTAAATGGATTTTGAAATTGTGTTTATTTAGCATCTGGTTTGAAAATAAATTATGCAAAGTGTAAAACTTTTGGTGTTGGAGTGGAGGTGGGGGGAAGTGAGTTGTATTACTTCGACATTGAGATGTGGAACTGATACCCTTCCTTTTAGTTATCTTGGTATCACCATTGGAGCAAACATGTCAACTGAAAATCACTAGAAATCTATACTAGATAAAGTGGGGGAAAAGTTGTCAAATTGGAAAGCAAAAAGCATTTCGTTTGGTGGACATGTCACACTTTGCAAAGCAATTCTTAACAGTTTACCCCTATACTTCATGTCTATTTACAAAGCACCTCAGAAAATCATTGACTCCTTGGACAAGATTAGAAGGAAATTCATTTCTGGAAACTCCAAAATAAAATGGCTGGATTGGAATAAAATGATTGCTCCAAAAAAGCTTGGTGGATTGGGAAATGGTTCCTTAAAAGCACCAAATCTTGCACTATTAATCAAATGGTGGTGGAGATTCAAGATAGAAGATGAAGCACTTTGGGTTAAAGTCATCAAATCAATTCATAATGTTGATGGAAAAAATGTCAATTCTATGGTAAAGAAAAGTTATACTGTCTGTGGCTGAACATAGTCAAGGCAAGTATATCTCATTCTTCCTTTAATTTGCATCTCGATGATCTATAAACTCGGGCAGTAAGAGATGGTAGTCTTTGGACTGATAGATGGATTGGGTGTTGTACACTGGATAATTTATTCCCTTCTTTGTTCGAGTTAGAATTTGATAAATCTTGTCGGGTAAATAAATAGGAGACTTGTTTACAATAATGGTGTGATAAACTATAATTGGGAATGGTAAAATAATGTGGTTGCAAGTAGCTTGATAGTTAAGATTAAAAAGCTGGAAAGTATGCTAAAAATTTTAGTTTCACATGCTGGTAAAGATACTTGGATATGAAATGGGGACTCTTCTAGTGAATTTACGGTGAGTTCACTAAGGGTAATGATTGAAGGTACATTATCGTCATCTACAAGTTGTAAAAGTTTTTGGAATCATTGGCTTCCGGCTAGAATTAATTGCTTTCTATGGAGAGTTATGTTAGGAAGAATACATACAAGGATGCAGCTAGGAATATCATTTCTGGTTCTATGTTGTGTCCACTTTGTGGAAGTGAAGTGGAAACCGAAGAGCACATGTTTAATAAATGTTCGTTCAGTATGAAATTATGGATATGGGTATTGTCTTGGTGTGAGATATCAGTCTATCAACATCAGTCATTAAGGCAGTTATATGATTTGATTCACAAGTCCCAGAAATCAAATAAGAGGCGTCAGTTTTTGGAAACAGTAGTGTGTGGTTTGATCTGGTTGGTATGGAAAGCTAGAAATTCAGTGGTATTCAGCAATGGGAAAGTCTCTGCTTCAGTGATAAAGGATGAGCTTCTTGCAAATGTTTTTTCTTGGTTAAAGTTTAGGGCGAATTGTAAATCTTTATTTTAGTTGTTGTGGGTTGTTTGTCCTTCTTTGTTCTTTAGAGTTTATTGTAATTGTGCTAGTTTCTGGCTAGCTGTTATTTCTGTTTGTTATGATATATTAATGCATTCGGGTGTTCTAGGCAGGGGTGGTGGGAATTCGAAGCTCCCGGTTAGTTCTACCTTTTGTTGTTAAAAAAGGTACAAAAATGAGTTCCGAAATCACACAAATTAAATGAAACTTTCGAAACCTTGGGAATTTGAGATCATTCATGTTAATACAACTAAATGCAAAGAATAAACTTGTAAAAGGCAAAAAAAAATCGAGGAAAAAATTTAGTAATCGAATTTCTTTTTTCAAATCAATCAAAATAATCTTGTGACTCTGATACCAATTGTTAGTCCCAAATATTCAAGCAACAACGATAATAAAAATAATAATCATGATAAACAATATGAACAATATGGACAGATTAAAACTTGAATGAAGAACACGAAGAACACGAAGGTTATTCTCTCTAATCTTGACGACCACATGTTCCTTTCACCTTAAGATGTCTCTAATTACACCTTTAGTTGCACACACTAAAAACCTAAACAACCTTATTTATAGATAAACTAGGAAAACCCTAATAAGCTTGATTCCATGGACTCGACTATTAAATCCCATACATAATAACCTATTACCTATTAAATAATTACAAATCAACCCCCAGACTTGATTACAATAAATAAAGTCCAACAATCTCCCCCTTTGTTATCAAGTCTGGAACCTTCAAGATAAGCTTTATCTTTAGATGAATAATCCCCCCCCCCCCCCCCCCCCCCTTTATGATCTTTGCTTTAAACAGCTTCCAGGGAATTCTCAACAGAGAATACATTTACCTGAACTTTAATTGTTCTTAAGCTTTGATGGGAATCTTCAGTTGACTTGGCAATAAACTTTGTCGCTTTGAGAATCATGAAGATAAACTTTAACTGGAAATAGCTTTAGATTGATAGCAGACGTTTTTCGCTATAAGCTTTGAACTTGAAACACTTGAAGCTTTCAACTCTTGAACTTTTGATAGGCTTTATCTCTTTGAGCTTGTGAGCTCTCTAAGAATCTCTTCAACTTTCTCAGATCTCTTTCCCCCTTAATTCTTCAATCAAACATGGAATTCTTCAGATTAGCTTTGCTACCCTTGATTATCTTTCGTCATCTCTTGAACTTCTAAACCTTTAGAAATCCCCCCCTCATGATGATTAAGAGAATCTTTATTATCATGTAACAACAACAACAACAACAACAACAACAACAACAATAATAATCAAGATGAACAATATGAGTAGATTAAACCTTGAATAAAGAACACGAAGAACACGAAGGTTATTCTCTCTAATCTTGACAGCCACACGTTCCTTTCACCTTGAGATGCCTTTAATTACACCTTTAGTTGCACACTAATAACCTAAATAACCCTATTTATAGGAAAACTAAGAAAACCCTAACATGCTTGAGCCTGTGGACTCAATTATCAAAACCCATACATAATAACCTATTAGCTATTAAATAATTACAAATAAACCCCCAGACTTGATAACTATATATTAAGTCCAACAGTGACGATAATAGGTGAATATGTCACAACTAACTAAAGTTATTCTGTTTCAGTACCAAGCACAGTAACACCGCCAACTGTCTTCTCAACCCTATCTTCTTCACCATCTTTTTAAATAAATAGATCACCTACAACAACAGACTGCACAATTCTTTCTCTTTTTGTCTCCCCATCATGATGATCATCAGATTCATCATGATCATCAAGCTTGCGTTTAAAAGACTGAGCCTTAGAGGCATCTTCTAGGACAACAACCCTTTCTTTTAACTTTTCAAGCTCAGACATAACTTCCATTCTATCTATATGGTCACAAAAGAAAGCTTTATCAACCACTTCATGTTCACCTCTTCAGCAACTCAATCAGACTTATATCATCAGGGGTCAGAGTTTTGGACATTGAAAACATCTTTCCTAGAGCTTTGTAAGTACTCAACTGTCAAATCAGCTTCAGGCTCCCTCTGCCTGAGAATCAATGGTTGCACTGCAACCATTCCGTACCCTTACCCTTCATCATCCATACCATCCCATCCATCTTCTTATCAAGCCAAGAAAACTTCTCTCTGCAATCCATGCCAATGATGTCAATGGTAGACATCAAGAAGTCTTCAGTCACAAATTTTGGTAACACATATCCGGGAACACTTAGATTGCCCATTAACACCGCTATGGACGAACTAGCATGGTGACTTGTGCTTATGATTGGCTCAACGTTAGTCATGATAAGACTTCCAGCCGATCCACGTGAAACACCAATGGGTGCCACTACGGGGTGTTCCAACTGGAATAGACAGTCCAACAGTAACAGAATCTAGTTTCCTAAAGGCCTTTAGACATGTGGCAAAAATGTTAAAGTTAGGGGCAACTAACTTCTTATTTGAATATCTACTGGCTCCGAATGAGCCAGAGTTTGTTCATGTGCTAATTCCCCATGAAAAATTGAAACAGTTCCCTATTGAGAGAGAACTGAGTGACCAGTGGGGTGTGTAAGCATTAGTGGGTGGCTGACTATTTCAATGTCAAGACTCACATTGTGAGTCTGAACAGTAGATGTGGTCACACCGGCTAAAAAATGGTTGGAAAGCACTTTGGTTTTTGTACTTCATTCTCCGCTATTCTCTCTATTACATCATCAAGACCTGCACTGGTAAAAATGAACTCATCATCATCTGACTGAGTATTGAAATGTTATGCGGATACAGTATTTTCACTATCATCAGCTTCATTATCTGATTGAATCACAGAAGGTCCATGTATAGCCATCTCATCAACCTTCTTAATTCTTCATTTCCAAGTAAGCTTTAGCTTTTAATTTAAGTAATTGTTATGCTAATTGATATGAAATCCATTGGAATTGAATCATTAATGTTTATGGGATTAATTCGATGAAATTAAACGCCATGAACATGTTGAAATAGGGTTTCTGGGATAAACTTGTAAATTTAGAAAAACAGAGCACCAACTCTAAACTTGTTGACCTAGAGCGCAGACCGCGATGGGGTTGAGACGGTAGCAGACCGAGCTCAAACTAGCATGGGTGCGATGAAGAGCTCGGTCGAGATCGGGAAGTGTGACCGTAATAGGAGCGCGACCGCGATAGGGTCGATCATGGCCGTGATCAGGGCCCAGTGGGCTTTATTATCATTTTGGGCTATTAGGTCGGATTTGGGCTATTGTATGTAGGTCTGGGATATTATGCAAGACTATTTAGTGATGTTAGTTGTTAACTATATTATTTTGGGTCACGGGTGAATTCGAGATCGGAACGGAATGGGGTTAGGGATCTAGCGACTCGTGCGTTAGGTATCAGGTGAGATGCAAGTATTTTTATGAGATGCACTTTATATTTTATTCTTACTGTGTCTAGCATGATTATTGGGTTTTACACAGGACTTGGGCTTTTCTCGGGTTGTCGGGATTGTTTTGTAATTACGAGATCTAGTTATTCTGTGTTACTGTGCTACACCGAGCCATACATTATTATTACCGTGATAAACTGTATGGCTGAGAGAGGGTTTGGTTAGATCCCGACCCTTATTAGGGACCTAGGACTGCTTAATTTATGCGCTTACGGGGACCACGTGCGAAGGAGGGGGATCCCACTTGGAGTCCGGAGTTGCTATCATATTAAGGATGATTACCGCAGGGACTG
Organism: Centrapalus pauciflorus; assembly: GCA_020465985.1. Taxonomy (NCBI): domain Eukaryota; kingdom Viridiplantae; phylum Streptophyta; class Magnoliopsida; order Asterales; family Asteraceae; genus Centrapalus; species Centrapalus pauciflorus. The sequence continues at coordinate 76,988 of JAANYP010001791.1, forward strand.
ATCTCATATTACCCGTTTAGCAGGGAATGAATGCTAAACTATTTTATAAGGTTTTCTGCTTTAACTAACTTTCATTCTCACTAGCTAATTTAGCTAACTTATTTTCTTTTACTTGTGCATCTCACGGACTCAAGGGAGTGAAAACCGGCCTAGTGCACCTAAGTAGGCTCCACCTACTATCTCGACTCGAGGATATTAGCCAACGTAGTAGAGGTAGTTATCTTTTGTGCTGACTTCTAATTGTATTTACTTTAGACATGTACTTTGGGATTCCTGTGATATCATACTGTACTTGAATTTTGTTACTCAGGTTTTGGTTGCATAATTGTTTGGGTTATAGCCAGGAAACTTAGATGCCACCTGGCAATCCTTATTACGTGGCATTTATTTCCTATTTCGGGGGTGTTACGACATGGTATCAGATCATATTTTAAGAGATTTAAGTATCACTAGTGGATGTTTAAGCTTAAACCATTGTGTCTAAATCCTTAGGCCTGTAATCTGAAGTAAAATAATTAGGAATGTAATAGACTAGGGTATTGTTTTAAGATAACTAGTGACTACTATTTTTTTGTGTAGGTGACCATGACTGATAACGGCAACGAGCCTAGGGGAGACCGACTGACTGGGGACGACTATGTTTATAGGTCTGATTTACGGGAGTTGCTACAGGAGATTCTGTTAGAGAGAGATACAACCCAGGGTACTAGGTAAGGATCTATTATTTTACCCCCACCTGACGTGGGGAACTCTTCAGGGGCCGATCCATCTTCAGCGCCGACACGAGGTGGGTCATTTATAGACAACATGACTAGACATCGAACTCTGGTGGAGTTGAGATGGGTAGAGTGACAAGATGTGTGAAGACCTCCCCTTACGGGGCAGTCCTCAGAGTCTAGGTCCCACATCTTGCAACACGATATCAATAATAACTAAGATAGACTAATTATATTGCGGAATTTCAAATTACAGGTACAAGCATTTTAGGATAAGTTTAATACAATTTTAGTACAGATTACAGTTTTCAAATTAAACTTATAAAGGGTACAAGACTAATCTAATACATGTCACCATGCAATCAAATCAAATCTACCCAGACCACCACAATTATCATTTTCAATGTTGTACCAAAAGGGTGTTGTAGTAGTGGTCTATGAAAACTTCAGCTTGATCTTGTAAGACCTAAGAACTAGGTCCAGCAGGTGCCTTTCCCTTATCTTTTCCTGTAAAAAGGTTAAACCACAACTATAAGCAACGCTTAGTGAGAATATAGATTTTCAGATTACATGCATTTTATCAAGCGGATCATGGGTCTAGCATGATATGTCTTGACTGCCGCTACAGCCACTCATGATTGAGACATAGTAGTCATAGAGTTGGATGATGTTCAGGCCACGCTCACGCTTTTAGTGGAAGCTATCCACTTGTACTGGGCTAGCTACCAGTATTCATCGTGGGGGAACATCAGAGTATCAATACCAAGTTCAATAGAACTTGTGAAGTAGCATAGTCTAGAACAATAGACCGACAAGGCTAATCATAATAAGTTGAATCAATACATCAAAGACACGAGCAATGATGAAAGCATAGATAAACGAGGTCACGATAGCAATATCATCTTATAACAATATCTAAAATGAATTGTAAGTACAATGTTATGCATAATGATAAGTCAAATAGCTATCATGATCCACATGGCATCACCGAACCATGGTGAGCACAGGTCACAATCCAGCTGAGCATGTATGAATGTCAAAGCAAACTATCATCAACAATATGTCTCAACCGGAATCTAGCATGTAAAACTAAATATCTATAACTCACTGATTCTATTGTCTTATCAAGCAGATTTCTCCACCACCTGAGTTATCTCAGGATTTTATCTTTAAATCTTTGTCTTTCTGGACTCTGGCTTTGCTTTTCAAATCTATAACCCACTTTCAATATCTTTAATTCTTTGTTATTTGTTCAGAATTTTTCTGAACCTGTCCAGAATTATATCATAGCAAGAACCAAATTTTAGCTTTAATTATTTATTTGATCTGATTCTGATAACTGATAACTCTTCAATCATTTTTCATTTTCTTTGTTTCTTTGAATTCTCAAATAAATATATATATATATATATATATATATATATATATATATATATATATATATATATATATATATATATATATATATATATACATATATATACATATATATATATATATATATATATATATATATATCATGTTGCTTTATTTAATGTTCTTTCATTATAAAATCATGGGTCTTATAATTGAAATTAAAAAACACTTATTTGTTAATTAAAAGTATGTAATAGGTCATCCGAATTTAAACATCCGGATTCGGACCATCCGGATTTGGGCATCCGGATTCGGACCATCCGAACCGGATCATCCGAATTTGGCAGCCGTATTGGGACCATCCTGATTGGCATCTGAAATAGGTCCGAAATGGGCACCATCCGAAATAGGTGTTCATCCAAATTCAGTCTCATCCGGGTTGGGACTATCCAAGACATAGGATCCGAATTCGGGTCCCAACAGAATTCGGATCCCATGACTTATGAATTTCCAGATTTGTTCTTGAATGTCCAGCTTTTATTCATACGGATTTTTACCAAAAATTCTCTAAACACATTTTTATTAACATGCAATGTAATCTAAAGTTATATTATCATTTTTGGGTTGTTTTTATACCATTTTCCCTATCATAAACACATTATATACTCAAAATCATCAAAAATTCATACTTTTTGTCAAGAACACATAATTTTACAAAAATTTAGATTTCTACCTTATTTGGACGATCCAACCTACAGTTTTTGTTTCTACAACTTTTATATACTTAAATACATGATTTCTAACCTTTTATACAAACATACAACATAAATTTCATGCTTTCAATCTTGAATTTTCGGTTTTTACTCAAAACCGAAACTAAACCCATAAAATTCGAAAATTAAATGAATATTACCTTGAATTCTTGTAGTTTCTTGTTGATTGATGTTGCTTGTAACTTCTTTTGACTTCAATTCTTCAGTTATTGCAAATTTAATGAGGATTCTTGATGAATCTTTGAAATGGCCGTAGATGTTGTAGAGAGAGAAGGAGAGAGTTTGATTTTCTTTCTTAATTGTGATAAATGGCATTAAAAGCTATTATTTAAGATTATATATTTAACTTAGTTATATATGCAATTTAACCCCCCTACACTTTTGTATAACACATTCTTTTAAATTTATATCATCTATTTAACTTAATTAAATAATTTCATTAATTAATTAAATTACAATACAAATAATGTAAATAAATTACATTATTAATCTCAAAATCAGAAATTACATGTTCAATTAAAGACTAGGTTGTTACAGAATCGGCTTCACCACACACAAACTTCGTCCTCGAAGTTAGCTATGTTCGAACAGACTTGGATATGTAGTTTTCATGACATCTTTTGATTCCCAAGACTGATGCGAACCTTTGTGGTGTTTCCACTGGACGAGCACCATTTGTATCTCTTTATTGCGAAGCTTTTTGGTCTTCGAGTTCAGAATACATTCTGGCTCCTCAACCACTCGAAGCTTTTCATCAATTTGCAGATTAACATGTGGTATCTGCACTTCTTTTTCATCTGCTAGGCTCTTTCTCAAATGACTAACATGGAATACATGATGTATTCCCGCTAAGTCTGTTGGCAAGTCGATAGGATTAGTTTCCTATCTTTTCAATTATCTTGAACGGACCAATAAATCTCAGAGCTAGCTTGTTTCGCTTTATGAATCGGACCACATTCTTCATTGGAGATACTTTCAGCATTACCCAATCATTAACCGCAAAACTTATTGATCTGTGTCGATTGTCGTAATTTGACTTCTGCCTGCTTTGAGCTTCAAGAATATTTCTTCTGACCAGTTGAATCTTCTCATGAGTCAACTGTAGAAGGGCAGCACCTGCTATTGGCGATTCACCTGTTTCGCACCAATAGGTGGGAGTTCTGCACTTTCTTCCGTACAAAGCTTCAAACGGAGCCATCTTGATCGTTGAATGATAACCGTTGTTGTATGAGAATTCGACCAAAGGTAAATGGTCATCCCAATTACCACCTAGATTAAGAATGTCGGCACGGAGCATATCTTCGAGAGTTAAGATAGTGCGTTCACTTTTGCCATCTGCATTTGGATGATAAGCTGTACTCATAGAAATTCAAGTACCCATCCCTTCTTGCAGCGCTTTCCAAAATCTTGAAGTGAAACAACTATCACGATCAGAGACGATAGATTTCGGCAAACCATGACGAGAAATAACTTCAGTGATGTACATATGTGCCAATCTATCAAGAGAGTACGTCTCATTCATCGGTATGAAATGTGCTGACTTCGTTAAACGATCTACGACTACCCAGATGGAGTCGTGCTGTCTTTTGGTTTTAGGCAACTTCGTGACAAAATCCATGGTTATATGCTCCACTTCCACTCAGGAACTGGTAGGAGTTGCATATCTCCGAAGGGTTTCTGATGTTCTGCCTTAACCATTTGACAGACTCTGCAGCTTTCAACATATTGACCGATGTCTTTCTTCATTCATGGCCACAAATAATCAACTTTCAGATCGAAGTACATCTTTGAGCTGCCAGGATGAATAGATAACTTGGACTGATGGGCTTCTGATAGAAGAGTGTTGCGGATTGAACCATACTTGGGAATCCAGATTCGGTTTCCCTTGAGACATTGAAGTCCCAAATGATTCATAGATAAGAACTGAAGTTGCCCTTTAAGATTTTCAGAACAGAGATTTTCTACTTTCAATGCTTCGGCTTGAGAAGATTTGATATCTTCGATAAGATCAGAAGAAAATACAACAGGAGTCAAGGCATAGCAACACTTTTTGGGATAAACCTTTCTACTCAAAGCATCCGCGACCCCGTTGGCTTTGCCGGGATGATATAGGATCTCGCAATCATAGTCCTTGATGAGTTCTAAGGATCGTCGTTGTTTCATGTTCAGATCCTTTTGAGTAAATAGATGTTTGAGGCTTTTATGGTCGGTGTAAAGCTGACACCGAGTTCCATAGAGATAGTGACGCCAGATTTTCAGTGCAAAGGTAACTGCAGCCAACTCAAGATCATGAGTTGGTGCACTTTTCTCGTAATCTTTCAATTGCCTTGAAGCGTAGGCAATGACTTTTCCCTTTTGCATGAGGACACAACCTAAGCCAGTACCAGATGCATCGCTATAAACGAAATAGTCATCATTGCCTTCTGGTAAGGCTAGGATTGGCGCTTGAATAAGTTTCTACTTCAAAGTTTCAAATGCCTCTTGTTGTTTATCAGCCTAACGAAAGGAGTGTTCTTTCGTGTTAGCATCGTGAGTGGCACAACAATCTTCGAGAAGTCTTTAATATATCGCCGGTAGTAACCAGCCAATCCAAGGAAACTTCTGATTTCGGAGGCTTTGCGAGGCGTTTGCCATTTCTGAATAGCCTCAACTTTAGATGTATCAACTGAAATACCTTCGCCAGATACAACATGACCAAGGAATTGAATCTATAAAGATAACAAAGTAGAATTTCAAGTTTTTATTCGAACAAAGAACGCTTAGGAAATAGCTCGAGACAATATAAGGTTTTACCTGTCTGAGCCAGAATTCGCACTTGGAAAATTTTGCGTAAAGTCTTTCTTTTCTCAATAACTCTAGCAATTGACGCAGATGAACAATATGATCAGCCACCGTTTTGGAGTAAATCAGATGATCGTCTATGAATACGATATCTGACTTATCCAGCATTGGCTTGCACACGTGATTCATGAGATCCATGAACACCGCTGGTGCATTCGTTAAACCAAAAGGCATTACAAGAAATTCGTAATGGCCGTATCTTGTTCGGAAGGCTGTCTTTGGAATATCTTCATCTTTTACTTTCAGCTGATGATACCCAGAACGAAGATCAATTTTGGAGAAGTAACTTGCTCCTTGTAGTTGATCAAATCAATCATCGATTCTGGGCAGAGGATACTTATTCTTGATAGTGACTTTGTTCAACTCACGATAGTCGATGCACATTCGGAGAGTTCCGTCTTTCTTTTTAACGAATAAGACATGTGCACCCTACGAAGATGAACTTGATCGGATGAATCCCTTTTCTAACAGATCTTGCAATTGCTTCGATATTTCCTACATTTCTGCAGGCGCAAGTCTGTAGGGAGCTTTGGCGATTGGAGCCACACCAGGATCTAAGTCAATTCCGAACTCAACTAGACGTTCTGGTGGCACTCTAGAAATATCATCAGGGAATACGTCTGGGAACTCACAGACGATCGGAATATCATATATGGAATTCTGGTTGACTTCGGAGACGGATTCAGACGAGACAAAACACAAATAGGATTCATGACCCTTAGATAGATATTTACGTGCTTTCTCAATAGATATGAAGCAGTGAGCACCTTTTCGCTTCTCGCCTTTGATTTCTAACACTCGGTCGTCTGAAGTCTTGATTCTAATAATTCAGCGGTTGCAGACGATCGTAGCTTCATTATTCGTTAACCAGTCCATGTCGATAATAACGTCGAACTCTTTTAACGGAATCGGGATAAGATCGAGGTTGAACACTATGTTATCGACGAGTAATGTGCAATTTCGGTACACAGAATCAGCCATAACGTAATTGTTACTGGCCGTCTCTATATCAAGTACTACGGGAAGCTTTGAAGGAAAATTAGACAATCTTTGAGCAAAAGCAGTCGATATGTATGAATGACTTGCACCGGAATCGAATAGTACGCGCGCAGGTATTGAATTTAGTAAGAACGTACTGGTAACCACATCAGGGGTTTTTTTCGCTTTCTCCGTTGTTATCTGAAATGCACGGGTCCTTGCAGTTGGAGTTGCAGCAGAGCTTTTCATCGTAGAACCTCCAGCTGATGATGGCGATTGACCTCGACGTCCGCTCTGTCACTGATACATAAAGTTTCCACGCTTTCCTCATTTTGCACATCCAAGTCCTCGCTGGGGACATTCTTCACTGCTGTGGCCGATCTTTCTACACACAAAGCAAGTGACGTCGTCCGGATTACATAACCCCATGTGTGATTTTCTGCATCTTTTGCAGAATCGTGGTTCATTCGTTAGAGAATAGGCTTGAGCTTTCTGAGGCGAGCTGTATTGTTGAGACTGCTGGGATTGCTGGGATTGAGATTTGTTGGGCTTAAAGAATCTGTCGAATCTCTGCTTCTTTGGGGGAGAAGGACATGTCGGGTTCGTCGATGGAGCATAGAGTTGATCGCCATACTCTAAATATCCCCTCTCGATCTGCCTTGCAGCTTCAACCATCTCTAAGTAACTCTTATACTTCATCGCGCTCATCGGGTGTCTGTATCTCGGGTTAAGCCCTCCGCGAAATCTATTCATTTTTCTTTCCTTGGTGGCTACTTGATATGATGAATAGCCACAGAGCCGCGAGAATTCGTGCTCGTACTCGTCAACAGTCTTGGTTCCCTGAGTTAGTTGCATCAGTTGGACCTCCATTTTGTCTTGTTGGTCAACAGGACAATACTTTGCATTAAACATTTCAAGAAACTGATCTCATTCTAAAGTCTGGATGACCTCCTCTCCATAAATGCTCCTCTTAGTCTTCCACCAAGCACGGGCAGCGCCGACGAATAAAGCAGAGGCGTAACTCACTTTCTTTGAATCTAGACAATCAGATATCCTGAAGATTTCTTCAGTGTGGCTTATCCAATCCATCACCTAGATTGGGTTGACTGTACCCTCAAAGTTAAGGGCACCGCTTGCTTTAAAATCTTTAAACTTACAGCCTTTCGGCTGCTCAATTTGGGTATCAGGGTTTGAGTTTTCAGAATCAGATTCATCATTTTGGACTTGTTTTCTTTTCTCTAATTCTTTTTATTAGCACGTCTTTTTGCTTCGGCCTCATCTCTGGCCCGAAACTGTTCTTGCATGTTCTTGTTTTGTTGTTCAGATTGTTGGGCTAATAGTTGTTGTACCATTTCAAACATCTGTTGGGGAGTCATATTGTTGGGGAAATCACCTGATCCTGATCCTGACATCTTTACTGAAAATTAAAATCATTTAACTATCAGTTTATAGACTTAGATCTATGTACCCGTATTCCCATCCTAACAGTCTGTACATCCTATCTCAGTTCAAACCACCTAAATGATTGATACATATGTATTGCTTCAGTTTGAGACCAAGTATTACTCACGTAATACTTGATTCACTCAACCTATGGGCTCTGATACCATCCTGTGAAGGCCTGTCCTTACGGGGCAGTTCTCAGAGTCTAGGTCCCACATCTTGCAACACGATATCAATCATAACTAAGATAGAGTAATTATATTGCGGAATTTCAAATTACAGGTACAAACATTTTAGAATAAGTTTAATACAATTTTAGTAGAGATTACAGTTTTCAAATTAAACTTATAAAGGGTACAAGACTAATCTAATACATGTCACCATACAATCAAATCAAATCTACCCAGACCACCACAATTATCATTTTCAATGTTGTACCAAAAGGGTGTTGTAGTAGTGGTCTATGAAAACTTCAGCTTGATCTTGTCAGACCTAAGAACTAGGTCCAGCAGGTGTCTTTCCCTTATCTTTTCCTGTAAAAAGGTTAAACCACAACTATAAGCAACGCTTAGTGAGAATATAGATTTTCAGATTACATGTATTTTATCAAGCGGATCATGGGTGTAGCGTGATATGTCTTGACTGCCGCTACAGCCACTCAATATTGAGACATAGTAGTCATAGAGTTGGATGATGTTCAGGCCACGCTCACGCTTTTAGTGGAAACTATCCACTTGTACTGGGCTAGCTACCAGTAATCATCGTGGGGGAACATCAGAGTACCAATACCAAGTTCAATAGAACTGGTGAAGTAGCATGGTCTAGAACAATAGACCGACAAGGCTAATCATAATAAGCTGAATCAATACATCAAAGACACGAGCAATGATGAAAGCATAAATAAACGAGGTCACGATAGCAATATCATCTTATAACAATATCTGAAATGAACTGTAAGTACAATGTTATGCATAATGATAAGTCAAATAGCTATCATGATCCACAGGGCATCACCGAACCATGGTGAGCACAGGTCACAATCCAGCTGAGCATGTATGAATGTCAAAGCAAACTACCATCAACAATATGTCTCAACCGGAATCTAGCATGTAAAACTGAATATCTATAACTCACTGGTTCTGTTGTCTTATCAAGCAGATTTCTCCACCACCTGAGTTATCTCCGGATTTTATCTTTAAATCTTTGTCTTTCTGGACTCTGGCTTTGCTTTTCAAATCTGTGACCCACTTTCAATATCTTTAAAACTTTAATTCTTTGTTGTTTGTTCAGAATTTATCTGAACCTGTCCAGAATTATATCATAGCAAGAACATTTTAGCTTTAAATCTTTATTTGATCTGATTCTGATAACTGATAACTCATCAATCATTTTTCATTTTCTTTGTTTTTTGAATTCTCATAAAATATATATATATATATATATATATATATATATATATATATATATATATATATATATATATATATATATATATATATATATATATATATATATATATATATATATATATATATATATATATCATGTTGCTTTATTTAATGTTCTTTCATCATAAAATCATGGGTCTTATAATTGAAATTATAAAACACTTATTTGTTAATTTAAAGTATGTAAAATAGGTCATCTGAATTTAAACATCCGGATTTGGACCATCCGAACCGGATCATCCGAATTTGGCAGCCGTATTGGGACCATCCTGATTGGCATCCGAAATAGGTCCGAAATGGGCACCATCCGAAATAGGTGGTCATCCAAATTCAATCTCCGGGTTGGGACTATCCGAGACATAGGATCCGAAATTGGGTCCGAATTGGTGTCACATCCGAATTCGGGTCCCAACCGAATTCGGATTCCATGACTTATGAATTTCCAGATTTGTTCTTGAATCTTTGAAATGGCCATAGATGTTGTAGAGAGAGAAGGAGAGAGTTTGATTTTCTTTCTTAATTGTGATAAATGGCATTAAAAGCCATTATTTAAGATTATATATTTAACTTAGTTATATATGCAATTTAACCCCCTACACTTTTGTATAACACATCTCTTTTAAATTTATATCATCTATTTAACTTAATTAAATAATTTCATTAATTAATTAAATTACAATACAAATAATGTAAATAAATTACATTATTAATCTCAAAATCAGAAATTACTTGTTCAGTTAAAGACTAGGTTGTTACAAGATGGATTAGGGAGACAGATGTTGCATTTAGGGTCGCTCGTGTAGACCCTAAGGACATGGTTGGATATGCTACCTACTTACTGAAGGGTGAAGCATTGCAGTGGTGGAACGTCATGGTCAGCGACATGGGATTCGGTAAGCTATGATTTGTCGTGGGAGGATTTCTTGGTTCGCTTTGAGGCTTGGTTCTGCTCGAGGGATGAGAGGCGAGAGATTGAGCGACGATTCATTCATCTAGAGCAGGGAGATATGATAGTTCAACAGTATGTAGATACCTTTAGTGAGTATGTACATTTTGCTCCTTACATGGTTGCAACAGATGAGCGTAAGGCGATGACTTTTGTAGATGGGTTGCGCCCGGATATACACGAGCCATGCAGTTGGCGAGGGGCAGGGAGAGAAAGATAGAGAGGAGGATGGAATAGCGACCAGCAGAAAGGCGTAGATTTGACACACCAACTCAGGCTCTAGGCCTGTCCCGATTTAGTAGAGACAGTCACCCTAGTGGGCAAGCAAAGCAGCGACAGAGTTATTTGTGTCAGAGTTTGCGGCTCAGATGAGACAGGGGTAGAGACGACATACAAAGGGGTCAGGTACAGAGTCAGAGATCTGTAGGAGGGATTCAGATTAGGGGTGGCAGCGGTTAGAACAAGTTTAGTATGGGGCTAGGATCAAGAGATGATGGGAGCAGGACAGAGAGTTTGGGGGCGAGCAAGATTGTCAGAGGTGTCGTCACCGACACCCTAGGTCATGTGCTCCTGAGCACTTACGTTGCTTTCAATGTGGAGTATACATGCATACAGCAGGGGTGTGTACTTCCAGAGATCCGCTCTATTTCTAATGCGGGAGGCCGGGACACTAGTCTCGATTTTATCCAGACATTAGGGCCAGGGGAGCAGGGACTAGCACCAGGAGGGCCACCGGAGGAGGCGCATCATCATCAGTGCCATGCAGAGACACAGTGCCTAGAGCTCGCGGGAGAGTCTCTCAGGAGACAGCTGAGGAGGCGAGAGACTTTCCAGATGTTGTGTCGGTTGCGTTCATTCTTAATCATCTACTTGCCCGTGATCTATTTGACTCCGGTTCTGACCATTCTTATGTGGTCGTTACTCTCTGTGATTTTTTTTTGTTCCTTCTTCTACACCATCGACCCCTATTATTGTTGAGAGAGTCAACGGTAGTACTGTGCTAGTGAGTCGGGTGTATTGAGAGTGTACTATATAGATAGATGGCCACAGATTTATCGTTGATCTCCTGCCATGGAGATTGGTAGTTTCGATGTGATTATTGGGATGGACTGGCTGACAGCTCGTCTGGCGGATATTTTGTGTTCTAAATATATTATATGTATTCTGGTGTCAAAGACTGAGTATGCTACAGTATATGGGGAGAAGAGAAACGGGTAGTTGACGATTGTTTCGATGACTCGAGCCCAGAGGTATGTACTTAAGGGATGTACTACATTCTTGGCATAGGTTGTGGAAACGCAAAAGGAAAAATAGAATGTTAGTGACGTGCCGGTAGTTAGAGAGTTTCTAAACGTGTTTCCAGATGAGTTACCGGGACTTCCGCTTGGGCAACAGGTCAAGTTTTGGATTAACCTAGTTCCTGGGGCAACGCCGATTGCACGTACGCCATATCGATTAGCCCCTACGAAGATGCTCGAGGTGATGTCTCAGTTACAAGATTTGCTAGATCAAGGCTTTATTCGTCCGAGTTCCTCTCTTTGGGGACCTCCTGTGTAGTTTGTGAAGAAAAAGGACACCTCTATGCGCATGTTTATTGATTACAGGGAGCTGATTAAGGTGTCGTTGAAGAAATGTTATCCCTTACCGTGCATCAACGACCTCTTCGATCAGCTGCAGGGATCGAGTTACTTCTCGAAGATCAACCTAAGGTCGAGATATCATCAGCTTCGGGTATGAGATGAGGATGCTCCTCAGACTGCCTTCAGGAATCATTATGTCATTATGAGTTTTTGGTCATGCCATTTGGGTTGACCAACGCGCCGATAGCCTTTATGTTCCGATTAATCGGGTCTGTCGATCGATGTTAGACCGGTTTGTGATAGTTTTTATCAATTATATATTGAACCATTTCTTGGAGTGCCCAGGACCACGAGCAACATCTACATCAGGTGTTGTCAGATTTGCAGAGAGAGTGATTATATGCTAAGGTCTCGAAGTGTGAGTTTTGGCTTTAGAAAGTACAGTTTTTAGGACATGTGGTCAGTAGTGGGGGTATATGGGTAGATCCAGTGAAGGTGGAGCCGTTATGGGTTGGGGACAACCGAGATCAGTATTAGAGATTCGCAGCTTCTCGGGGTTAGCAATGTATTATCGTCGATTTATTGAGGACTTCTCTAAGATTGTCGTACCGCTGATAAACTTACGAGACAGTTCATTCAGTTTGTTTTGATCGAGGATCAGAAGAGTGCGTTCTTGGAGTTGAAGAAACGACTATGTCAGGCTCCTGTGCTATCATTACCTGAGGGGACCGATGATTTTGTACGCATCTTTTACTGGGCTAGGGTGTGTGGTGATGTAGAGGGACAGAGTGATTGTGTATGCCTCTCGACGCGTGCAAAACACACCTCAAGTTTTAATGTCTAAATGAACCCCCAAAGTATAAACTACACAACTGGCAGTGTACCAATCGTGTGCAATATAGCTTTAAGAATCACCCAGGATTTATCGAACTCAGGGAACGGAATAAAGAACGGAGACTCCAATACTACAACCTAAACCAATATTTAGCTATTTTAGACCTTGTTGATGGAATTAATTAACCAAGACAATAAAAACAATTAACTTAGTAACTATTTCAAACTAAGTAACACAAGAATAAAGAGTTAAACTAATTTTTTTGGGTTTTCGAAATAATTAAAAACTAAATCTAGCAAACACGACTTAAACTGAACTAACGAACGCACCAAGAAAGGACGGCTATATAATACAAACCAACTAACAAAAGCAGAGTCAATTTAGAAATAACTTGAGCAAGTAAAGAATGATATTGAATTTTACATGAAACTCTTATATTACGAAAACGTCACCCACTTGGAATTAGAAAACTATAATTAATTGGCGGCGGTCTGAATTGATCGATTAAAGATAAATCGGTTAATAATAAATTATAAATATTCACTTAAGCCCGGATTATGGATTAATTTACCGAATATTAGATTTCTCTAAATAAAGATTAAATCATGACAAAACACGTGAAAACAATAAAGTTAATTGAACTGAATTCCAATATTAACCAACAATCTTATTATCTAAAAAGATGCTAAAAACTATCAATTAATACCGAGAATTCAACCAACCAACTTTATTTATTTGGAAATCAAGCTTTACGGATTAATAGTTTTATTATCGCAAAACAATGCCTAAAAACTAAGAAACACGCAAAGTTCTAGATCAATAATTCATGACAAAATCATTATCGCAATACAATGCCTAGAAAATATTACCAATTATCAATTTTTCATCCAAAGTTTCAATTTTTATTAAAAACGCAGATTCAACCAACAATTATTTTCGCAAAACAATGCTATTCGGTTGATAAAAATCTGATTTTTAACAAAAATATATGAAGAACATCGAAAATCTAGTAAATATAAACCATAAACCGTCAATCAATCTAAAACCATGCCAATTAATACATAGAATTCATCATCCCAAGCGGGTGAACAAGTAAACTACTCACTAATCATACTAAAAACCGAAATTAAACTCAAATAAATAAAAACCATTATGAAATCAGAAAGTTTAAGAACGAGTGTACCAAATTTGTAGCTATCCGTGCGAAATTAAACTCCAAAACTTGAACTGAATGCTTGAAAACTTGAGAAAATCGAAACCCTAGGCTAAACTATGATTAACTACTCGAAAATCGAAGAAAAACGTCCAAAATCGGTCTGAATCGCTTCTTCCTCGACTGCTGCGAGCTAGGGTTTTTAAAAAAGAATTCTGGTGGGCTGGGCCTCGCATGCGGGTGCGTAGGGTAAGTCACGCGGGTGCGTGGCTTGCTCTGACTGAAGGTGGACACGCGGGTGCGTGGGATGTCCTACGTGGGTGCATGGGTTGCGCTACTGGACATAGCCACGCGGGTGCGTGGAGAGTCCTACGCGGGCGCGTAGAATCACTTTTCGCCAAAATTTTCTATCGCTCATGGAAGATGGCTGGATCATAAAATCTCATTATTTTAGCCTCGATTTCTGTTCCCATGTTGAATTAATGGCTTTCGACCTGCGAAACACAAATATTAATTAAAATCAGTCTCTTTTCACATATCTTGGTCTGAAAACCACTCAATATGCAAGAAAAATGATACAAAATATATGTATAAATATGCACATATCACTCCTGTGCTATCATTACCTGAGGGGACCGATGATTTTTTACGCATCTTTTACTGGGCTAGGGTGTGTGGTGATGTAGAGGGGCAGAGTGATTGTGTATGCCTCTCGACAACTTCAGTGTTACGAGCTGAACCAAACTGTTGATGACCTAGAGTTGGACAACAATGCTTTTGCATCAAAAATATGGTGACACTATCCGTATGTGACTCATTTTACTGTGATCACTGATAATAAGAGTCTCTAGTATTTGTTTAGCCAGAAGGAGCTAAACATTAGGTAGTATTGTAGTCTTGAGCTTATGAAGGGCTACGATTGTGAGATTCAATACCACCCAGGGAAGGCTAATGTGGTGGCAGATGCACTGAGCCGGAGAGCCTATTCCCAGACTATCACGTTGCGAGCTTCTAGACTCAAGGTGACCTCTACTCTTATAGATAATCTGCGACTCGCTCAGTGGGTGGGATTACGAGAGGCAAATGTGTCACAAGAGAGGATTGGGGGACAAATTTCATTGTTAGTGCATGACGATCGAGGCTTATTGAAACTGCATGATATAGTATGGGTTCCTCGTGTTGGAAATCTCCTGAGGCTAATACTCGACGAGTCACATAAGTCGAGACTGGTGACACACCCAGGCAACACTAAGATGTATAGGGACATTCAAATGTTTTACTAGTGGTTGAGGATGAAATAGGAGGTCAGGAAGTACGTGCAGGAGTGTATGGCATGCCTACGAGTGAAGAGTGGGCACTAGAAGCCACACGACAGACTCCAGCCGCTCAAGATACCTGAGTGGAAGTGGCGTCACATCATGATGGACTTTGTTGTTCGACTACCGTGAACTGTGTGTGGGCATGATATTATTTGGGGGATAGTGGATATATTGACAAAGAGTGCTCATTTTCTAGTTGTTCGCGAGACGATGTCGATGGATCAGATGGCTTAGTTATACCTGAACGAGATCGTAGCACGCCACAGGATACCTAAGTCTATTACCACATACTGTGATAGCCATTTTACTTTTCGATTCTGACAGAGCTTTCAGCGTGAGCTGGGCACTTAGATCTAACTTAGCACTACTTATTATCCTCAGACCAACGGTTAGTCCGAGTGTACTAATCAGACAATGGATGATATGTTGAGAGCTTGGGTGATTGATTTTGGGGGTAGCTAGGATGTTCATCTTCCTTTAGTAGAGTTCACTTATAATAGCAACTCTCATGTCACTATTAAGATGGCACCTTTTGAGACTCTCTATGGTCGTAAGTGCTTGACTGGAGTCTGTTGGGACGAGTTCGGTGAGTTACCTATTCAGGAACCTGAGCTATTACTGAAAACATGTGACAATTTTGATCTGATCAGGGAGCGTATGAGAACAACGCAGAGCCGCCAGGAGTGCTACGCCAATCGACGCATGTCTGAGCTCGAGTTTCAGGTTGGTGACCCCGTGATGCTAAAAGTTACGTCGTGGAAGGGAGTTATACGATTCCGAAAGTGGGGCAACCTGAGTCCTCGCAATATTGGGTCTTCAAGGTAGATGAAAGATTAGAGATAAGGTTTATCGCCTGAACTTGCCACCGGAGTTAGCTTGAGTACATAACGCTTTTCATGTGAGTCACCTGCGGTCTGCGAAAGTGTCTAGCCAAAGACGATTGGCGGGTCCCATTATCTGAGACTTGGATCGATGATAAGCTTCGATATGTTGAGCAGCCTGAGGCTATTATCGATCGTAAGATAAAGAATTTACGCAACAAAGAGATAACTCTAGTGCTAGTTCAGTGGCGACATCAAAAAGGTGCAATGCAACGTGGAGATGCATTATCGCCTTCATCTCTTTGAACCAAATCAGATTCCAAGGACGGAATATCTGTAAGAGGTGAGGATATGTAACATTCTTGTTTTAAGACCAGTATGTGTAATTTTCCAATTCGTTAATTAATTTAATATTATCGAGTTGGACCGGTAATAATTTGACACTTACATGCGGGCACGTTAAGTGATTGTGTTAATCCGGGTATCGGGTTAGAAGCTAATGAAAGACTACAACCTTGTTAACCGTTAACTTAATTGGATCCCGATGCTATAAATGGGTATCAGGCGATAACGAGATCAGATTATCGGGAACTGGGTCAGTTTTATACCGAAAATGTATATATTAACGTTTCACCATTTCATTCAATCACTCCAACTCTCCAAAATTGTTAAGGCATGTATGGGTGTTTTGGAGCTCTGGACAGCAGCCTAAACCAGAATTAAGAAAGTTAGTTGCTGAGACTTACCTTTTTCCTCACCATCTTCATCAACCTTTTTCATTCTTATTTCCAAGTAAGCTTTAGCTTTAAATCAAGGAATTATTGTGTTAATTGATCATAAATCGATTGGGGTTGAATCATTGATGTTTATGGGATTAGTTGGATGATATTAAACGCCATGAATGTGGTGGAATCAGGCTTTTGGGATAAACGTAACTTTGGAATAACAAAGCACCAACTCTAAGGTGGCTGACCTTGAGTGTGGCCGCGATCAAAGGAACCCGCCCCCGCGATGAGGTTGAGATGGCTGTAGACCAAGCCTGGGCTAGCACGGGCATGATGGAGAGCTCGGTCAAGCTCGGGTAGTGCGGCCGAGGTGGGAGCGCGACCACGATAGGGTCGAGCTCGACCGCGATCAGGGCCCAGTGGGCTTTAATATTATTTTGGGCTATTAGGTCAGGTTTAGGATATGGTGTGTAGGCCTGGGCTATTGTGCGGGACTTTTTAGTGATGTTAGTTGTTAAATGTATTATTCAGGGTCACGGGTGGATTCGGAATTGGGACGGGGACGGGGTTAGGGATCCAATGACTTGTGTGTTAGCTATCAGGTGAGATGCAACTATTTTTATGAGATGCACTTTATATTTCATTCATGTCTAACATGAAAACTGGGTTTAACATAGGACTAGGGTTTTCTCGGTTATCGAGATTGTTTATCTAATCATGTTAATTTATATAGTGTTTTGTAATTATGATCTCTAGCGATTCTGTGATATTGTGCTACACCAGGCCATACATTATGATTACCGTGATAAACAGTATTGCGTGGACAGGGTTCGGATAGCTCCCGGCCCTTATTAGGGACCCGAGACTCTTTGTGCAGTTACGGGGACCACATACATGGGAGCGGGATCCTACCACGATTGCTATCATATCAGGGATCATTACCGCAGGGACAGATCTCATATTACGCGTTTAGCAGGGAACTCTAAACAGTTTTTACAGGGTTTGTGCTTTAACTAACTTGCATTCTCACAAGCTAATTTAACTGTTAATTCAAGGTTTAGGTGAATCAACACATTGAACGCAAATCTTGCTTTTTATTGAATGATTGACTTTGCTCTGTACATGAAAAACAAAGAATTAAATGGCAAAGTCCATAAATAAATTCCCTTGAAATTTGTTTATATACTCCTAAACTATGGTTTCTAATATTGACATATTTAGTCTCTATAGTTACAATTATAATTGTTTTCATATCTATATATTTGTTCCTAACAATCTCCCCCTTAGAGATGAAAGCAATTTTACAATCGAAGTTCAAAGCAAGAACTAATGTAAATCTAAATAATGTAAACATCTTCAAGATTTCAGAAACTTGATCTTCAAAACTTTTCTCTTTTCTCCTTTTCGATCTCTGAGTCTTCAAATAAAATTTCTTCTTCATTGTCTCTCTCTCTGATCTTTATATCTCTTATTCTCTGAACTTTTCTTATCTGTAAACACTCTACCCCCTGAATCCTAAACTCCCCCTTGATCAAAAAAATCAACATAGAAAGCTTGAACTTCAACTTAAATCTCTTCAGCAGTTGTTGCAATTGTTTTCAAACTATTTAGCAGTTGTCTCTGAACATCATGCAAAATCTTCAAAGACACTGATACATTGAAATTACAATTGCACTACACGAAAAATTTCAACTCAGAATTATTACAAAGTTTCTTACTCTTTCCCTCGAAAAAATATCCTCTCTTATATATATGATCTCTCCCCCTATGTTACACAAATTTATCACTCCCCCTCAAATTAATATTTTCTCCTCACAAAAACCAACACAGTGGAAGCTTTTCAACTTGACTTGAGAAAAATGAAACACATTCATTTATAAGTAACAGAGTCCAGGTCCACATATGACTCCTGTTTGCAAAATAGACATAATATTTGTGACCTACTTTCAGCTGGCGTGATGTTAACACTGGTAAGATTTCCAAATAATCATCATGAAATCCTTTATCATGAAATCACTCTTATTGTTCCGGCTTAATCACTTTGGACTAGCAGTTTCTAGTCACGCAGATTGTTAGACTCGATGTGTCCTAAAAATGTATATAACCAGCTCTAGACACAAATGTGCATACAAATGAAGTCAAAGACCGGAGCAAATGTCTTCCTTGTTTCAATATAAATAATATCCAAATGATATATCGAAAGAGTTTTGTTATATCTCCGTGATTATTGAAACATAAATTTTTTGAGAGATAAATGAGTGGTTGGTGGGGTTAAGTGCATGCGTCACTGGGTCCATGACGTATTTTTCAATATCAAGTCTTCTAGTCCTTGATAGATTATGTGGGTTACCCAGCCGACACAGTGTAGGTAGGATTATCTTTTCTTCAAATCATTTCTCAACTCCCAGCTCTCTGCATTTTTCAACTAAACTCCCTCCAGCGCACTTTACAGAAATAAATTCAGTCAGCTTTATAGCGAAAGCATGATCTGATGCACCACCATCTCCTGTCAATATACTCATCTCATTTACATTTCATCTCTGCTCGACCATGTCAGTATCCTGTGATAACTAACACTTCTCAACTAATAAACCTAAAGAACTCTCACCCACACAAACTACAAATGGTTTGCTCCTTGGGTAGGTCTTCCGGTTCTTGTTGGACTATGGAAGATATATATATATATATATATATATATATATATATATATATATATATATATATATATATATATATATATATATATATATATATATATATATATATATGTATGTATGTATTTATGTATGTATGCCTATCACACATATTGGTGCATAACCAAAGTCAGCAGAAATAATGTTCAGCATTTCAGCTCATGGGATATCACACAAATAATGAATAGGATTTTCAGATCAGATTAATTAGGAGATGAAATTCAAAACGAATTTCGGGAATGATTAGTTGGGAGATATCAGAATAAAATGTAAAATCTGATATATGATATTAAATGAATAAGATTTTCATGAAAGAATTAGCTCATGGGAGAATATGGGAGAATTCAGTGTGAATGAATTGAAAGAATTCAGAATGAATGAATTGAAAGAATCCAGAATGAATGAACTGAAAGAATTCAGAATATATGAGAGATTAACGAAGAGAATCTTAGAAGAAATGAGATTATGAATATCAATGATGTTAGAATGCATTTTAGTTGATGGAATGCAAAGTAAAGGGTTTATTTTGTAATTAGTTGATAGTTGTAATCAATGTATATAAATAGTGTTTGACTTTCAAAATAGATAGATCTCTGACAGTTATCATTTTTGTACGATTGCAATTCAGAAAAAAAGGGTTCTGTACACGAAGATTGCTTTCATCATTTTGTAATCATCCGATCTGAAATATAATCATTCGGTTAGTTTTGATTCCTATTATTGTTCTTGATTATTGATAATGTTGTTTGATTGATAAGAAACTGTAATTCACAATTGGTATCAGAGCTTCTAGGGGTGAATCTTTGACTCTGAAATTGAAATTTTCGAACTGTTCTTAATTTTTTTTTCGAAAACCCTAAAATCATCAAGGGTTTTTTATCTGTTGATCATACACTCTGAAGTTTGGATCGAAGGAATAGGATCAATAGTCGATTCAATTGACTATAAACTTGATTTGATTAATCAAACACAGAAAAAGATCAAGTGATTTTTCTGAAATTTTGAAAAACCCAAAGTTTATCACTGTCTATTGAAAAAGTCACGTCTAGATCTGTTTTTGGACAATATTGTTTCACAAAAAGTGTTTGTAATCAAAATCCTTACCTTCGATTTCAATTTGGGTGAAAATGGCTGTGGTTTATGAATTATTTTGAATTTCAGACTTGAAAAACTAAGAAACTCGATATACACATAGTTTATGTGCAATCCAAGTTGACTGTATTTGTAATTCGAGTTGACTGTCTTTGTCAATCGAGTTGACAACAAGTGTCAATCGAGTTGACAACAAGTGTCAATCGAGTTGTCAACAAGTGAATCGAGTTGAAATTGTCTATTAATCGAGTTGACTTGATCAATCAATCGAGTTGACTTGATCAATCAATAAAGTGAGCTGGCATTGATTCTTCATGAAGATGTTCCAGTTCCTTTGAACATTCAGTCGGAAATCTACAACTTTGAAGAATATAATGATTCAGATGATGATGTTCAAGTGGTTAAGGAACAGACGTTAATGATTCAAGGTTTAGAAGGAGAGAGAGAGGAGTATGTTGAATTATCGAAGATGATGATGTGATCACTTTGACCGATATTGACTTTCAGGGTGAAAGATTTGAAGAAGAAGAGGAGCTAGTTCAGGAGATTTTGAAAGAGTCTATACCGACACCGACGGTTGAAAATCCTGAGGTTGTAATTCAAGTAAAGGAGGAAGTTGAAGAGTTTCCGGTTGAGAATGTGGGTGTTCAAGGAAGAGTTGAATTGAATGAAGTGGAGGTGATGGAAAGATTTTTTAACGAATATATTCTGGCAGATGAGTCGCAGAAGCAACACAGACTCAGATTTGAAGCCCAACGGGTAGTACAAAGAGAAATAAGGGATATGCTTACATTGTTGAACAAAGATGAGATAAGTAAAAAGAAAGTGAAGAAGTTTGAGCTGTCAGTGAAACGATCAACTGAGTTCATCAGGAAAAGGAACAAACTGCCATATCTTGAAGACATTCTGGAAAAACAAATTCTTTGTAAGAAACAAGCTCCGTGTTCATTTCTTAAGTTGTTTAGGGTTTTGGAGCCGAACATGCTGAATCTTGTTAGTTATGCAAGTTTTCTGAGGAACAAGACTCAAGTTGTTGATAAAGTGAAGAGTGAGTTCAGGATCGTTGATCTTGTCAAAATTGAAAAAGATCGATTCGTTCAGATTTTCTATCCGACCTTCACTGTCACGAGAGCTGATGGCAATACCTATACGTTCACTGAAGCAGATATGTTAAATATGCATCTGGTTGACATTGAAGATTTATTTGATGAGTTGTGCAGAAATAAGAGAAATGAGCACAGCAGATTTGCCTTAAAGACAATTTTCCACTTCATGCATACCAAACTGGTATTGATGTCAGTGCAAGATCTGCAGATAGGTGTTGAACGAGGAATGAGAAAGATTAACATCACAGCTCCAAATAGAGATATCAATTTTGCTGGAGAGTTGAAAGAATTTCAAGTCATCATGGTGAAGCATCCTGCTGTAATGTACAAAGACAGAAACAAGAAGCTAAGAGCCATGAGGAGTGTTGAACTAAACAAGTTTTCAGATGGTACACTACAAAAGGTGTTGAGTGGATTGAAAGAAAAGCTAGCTTCGGACAGAAAAAGAAAAATCGAGAAAGGAGCTTTATTAGTTAACGATAGAAGACTTATGGTAGAATTCATATCAAAGATTGAATGGAGGCTCTCTGATCGAAAGAGCATCAGAAGATTTGAGAAGAAGCTTGGATTATCAACTTGAAGACTTTGCACATTCCATCAAAGGGGGAGATTGTTAGAATGCATTTTAGTTGATGGAATGCAAAGTAAAGGGTTTATTTTGTAATTAGTTGATAGTTGTAATCAATGTATATAAATAGTGTTTTGACATTCAAAATAGATAGATTTCTGACAGTTATCATTTTTGTACGATTGCAATTCAGAGAAAAAGGGTTCTGTACACGAAGATTTGCTTTCATCATTTTGTAATCATCAGATCTGAAATATAATCATTCGGTTAGTTTTGATTCCTATTATTGTTCTTGATTATTGATAATGTTGTTTGATTGATAAGAAACTGTAACACAAATGAGATTAGACCAAATAACCTCAATGATATGCTCAGAGACTTAGAAATGAACATCCGTAAAAATTTGTTCTTTTCAGCTCAAAAAACTTTTTATGTGTGCACAAAATATTTCAGTGAAAATTGCAAACAATTATGTAAAAGAATTTCATCATCAGAGTGCATCTAAAACTCCCCCTGGAAATAAGCGTAAAATGTTAGTCAACTTACATAAAACAAATTAGGAGCAAAAAATTATGAAAATAAAACTCTCTTTTGTCTATACAGCATCGAATTGAATTCAGAGCAGTAATTTCAGAAAGATTCATCTTTTCTGAATCGGGTTCTAATCTGAAGTGATTAGAAGCATTTGTTGCGGAAGCTCGGGTTTCAGTCTTTAGTAACTGAAAGCCTTTATCCTTAGCATGGGATCTTATCTAAAATGACCTGGAAACCATTTCCCATGAAGTACGAGTTCTGCTCTGATGTGAGTAGAAGCCATATCAATGAAAACTGGGTTCTAATCTGAATTAACTAGAAACCATTTGAGTTAAGATCGGGTTCTGCACTGATGTGTATAGAAACCATTTCCTACAAAATTAAGATGTCTTTGGTATCTAAACAGCTTTGGATCCACGCTTGTTAGCGCTCTTTGGTACTCACCGATACACAGGTTTTGGTACCTACTGCAACTTGGGTTTGGTACCCATTTGCAAACACTTTGCTTTACTTCTTTCTCAAACTCAGAAAGCAAATTTCCTTTAGTATTATAAAATTGAATATCTGATTTATGAAACTTGAATCTGAACGAACAAAATTATGTGAATTCTTCTTTCTAAAAATTTGTTCGGTGCTAGACTGTTTCTGATAATACTTGGTATTTTTCTTGGAATATTTTTTCTGAGAAGAATTACCAGTATTTTCAGAAACTTTTGAAAACTTGGATTTTGAAGATTCACCAGGGTAAGTCTTGACCGAAAGTTTTTCACTTACTTTATCTTTGTCTTTGTTTAACTTCAAAAGATATTTAAGTTTAAGATCTGAAGACGAATCAAATTCACGAGATTTAACTAAGTTCTTTTCTGTTTCAGAAAAATAAATCAGAATGATCAATTTTGTGTTCTAAACAAACTTTAGAATCCTTAACCTCCGAATCATTTGAAGAATAGGAAACATTAAATTGTTTCGAAAGATAAAAGATCTGATCTTCTAATCCTTGGGTAATGACCAAGTATGAATTTCTGTCATTATCAAATGATTGGTAATCACTTTTAAAAGATTGTTTTTTAATTAAGAACACATTTCGCTCATCTTCAAATAATTTAGATTTTGTTTTGAAATCCTGTTCTTAAAGTAAAACTCATTTCTTTCCTTCTCAAATAATTCCTTATTTAATAAAAACTCCTTTTCAAGAGCAAAAAAATCTTCAGATTCGTTTGAAACATAACTTTGATCAGAACGATTTGTCTTAGAAAGTGTCTCGTCAAGATCTTTAATTTCGTGTACAAATCAAATCGTTCATGCAAAAGATATTTTAGTTGAGTTACATTTTGAAAATTCTATCGTTTAGAATCTTCAAATTCAGATATTCTCACTTTAAGAACATGATTATCAGAATTCATAACTTTTTGTTTTTCTTCAAAATTCAAAACTTCATCTTTCAGTCTTGTGACATCATTTAAAGCAAATGCCTTTTCTGTATTTAGTTGAACAATAATGTCATAATTCTTCTGACAAATTTTCAAATTCAGTAAGCTTTGCAATCAGTTCAGTCTTCGCAGATTTTAACTTTGAAATCGAATCATGATCATTCATTTGATTTTCAAACAGTTTAAGCTTCTCAATCAACTTAGAATTCTCAGCTGTGAGATTCAAGACTTGATCATGTTCATTTGTCAGTTCAAGTTTCAGAAAAACTACATTTTCTTTCTCTTTCTGTAGCTTAACATCTGTTTGTTCAACTAGCTTTGTCACATTGATCAATTTTACTTCAAACTCCTTCAATTGTAGAGTTACATCAACAGGCTCTTCAGTAGTAGCCATAAAGCACAGAGCAATATTCTTCGTGTTATGTTTTTCAGAATTGTGCTTCTTTGATGATAACTGTCTTCCAAACTTCTTTTTAAAAGCCTTTTGGAGTTTGAGTAATTCCAATTTCATCTCTTTAATATCTATATCACAAAAATCAGTGTTAGATTCCATCTGATTAGATATGTGGAAATCGAATAAGCTTAGAAAATACCAATGCAAATGATCCAAAGTTTGTAATTAGACCAAGATTTAATTATATGAAGGTTGTTCGAGGATAAAAATTCAAAGTTGATGCTCTGAAGAGGTTGATGACTTGGTAAAAATCAGCTCTGAAGTGACATTTGGACGTTGATTTTTCAGCTTCTTTACAGAACTTGTAACTTCTTTTTGGAGTTGAATTGGCCCCTGAAAATTTCTCGAACTGTCTTCATCCATTCAAGAAATCGTAGATCTCGATTCATGCTTCATTTTGACGTATGGTAGACATTGTAACAATATTCCAGTCAAAAGTTATGGCCTCTAGAAGCAGCAAAGGTCATACAGTAAATTTTGAATGATATAGCCTTGAATCTCGAATGACTAAGGATGAATTCGAATAGTTAAGAATGGATCTCGATTTGTAAAGGGATGAATCTCGAATTACACAGAATGAATCTCGAATGAAACAGAGTAAATTCTGAATGACTCAAAGTAAATTTCGAGTGAAACAATGTGAATTTCAAATGACTCTGAATGAATCTCGTTCAGTAAAGAGCAAATCTCGCTTAATGAAAAATGAATCTTGAGTGATTAAGAACGAATCTCGAATGAATAAGTATGAATCTGGAATGACACGAGGTGAAACTCGAAGAAGGTGGAATGAATTTCGAAAGACTTAACTTGAAATTCGAATAACACTTACTGAATCTCGAATATTAAAGACTCAATTTCGAATCACGAAGGATGAATTTCGAACATTGAAGCACAGATTTCGAATATCAAAGTGTTTGCAATATACTTCGTAATTCAACCGTTTCTCAGGTTTTCAAGTCCAAATCAACTAATTTTGCCAAAAAAATTCGCAAATTGACCTAAAAAACACAACGTAGACTCGTTTTTAGAGCAGAATCAACTTTAATGAACACAATATGGCTAATTCAAGATTAAAAAGCCAAAGGCGCACAAAAAACTCAAGAACATGAACTTTTTCAAAAAATCAAAAAAAATCCAATTAAAATATGTTTGTTAGGATATGGAAATCGAGTCTTATATCATTAAAATTGCCTTTAAAAACGTCACACTTGATGATCTAATTAGTATCAAATACTCTATGAATCAAAAACCAAACGAGAATTTCAAATTTCAAAACTTTTTTTAAGAACAGTCACATTGAACACAAATCTTGCTTTTTATTGAATGATTGACTTTGCTCTGTGCATGAAAAACAAAGAATAAAATAGCAAAGTCTATAAACAAATTCCCCTAGAATTTGTTTATATACTCTTAAACTAAGGTTTCTAATATTGACATATTTAGTTCCTATACTTACAATTATAATTGTTTACATCTCTATATATTTGTTCCTAACATTAACTAACTTATTTTCTTTAACTTGTGCTTCTTAGGGACTTAGAGGAGTGATAGTCGGCCTGCTGCACCTAAGTAGGCTCCACCTACTATCTCGACTCGAGGATATTAGCTACCGTAATAGATGTAGTTATCTTTTGTGGTGACTTGTAATTATACTTACTTCGGACATGTACTTTGGGATTCGTGTGATGTCATATTGTACTTGATTTAATTACCCAGGCTTTGGTTGCATAATTGTTTGGGCTATAGCCAGGCAACTTACATGTATGATGACACCTGGCAGTCTTGATTACGCGACATTTATTTCTTGTGTCGCGGGTGTTACAAAACTAGCTTTATATTTTAGTGCATACATGCCCATTCCACTTAATATAGTGGATGTATTCTAGAGGACACTAGAAATTAAGACACCTACAACAACAGATGTGGATGAAATAACATGTGACGTCGAATCGAAGGGTTTAAAACGAGTTTTGAAGAACAACCAAGAAAGGTAGAGAAGTTAACTATGTTGCAATGACTTGTAAGGATTTATAAACCTGCAATGCTTGGCGAGCTTATATAAAAAAATACTCGTGGTCGACCAACTTCAAAATTAGCCAAAGGGAAACAGAGTATACCACAACGGGTTCCTCTACCAGAAGAAAGTCGTAGATATAGTTGCTCAAGCTATCGACCGATGTCATTTGACATGAATGAGCAACTAACATCCACTAAAGGCAAACAAGTTTTGCAACCTCAAAATGTTCTGTTTGAAGAGGCTCGCAGGCATAGTTATTTAACATATACGTCGTATTCATTTGACTTGAATGAGCAACTAACATCCACCAAAGATAAATAATTTTTGTAGCCTGAAAAATGTTACACCTGAAGAGGCTCACTAACATAGTTGCTCAACATATATACCAAATCAATTTGATTTGAACAAGCAACCACCAACATACGGTGAATCTGACTTTCTTACTCAAGACCCTTTTTGGCACACCTTATTACATGATTGACAACCTCCATCGCAGAGTGGATATGATCATTACGTTAATCAGGAGCAAACATTCCAGGTAAACTTTATAAATACTTTAATGTATTTAATTTTAATATTATCCATCAAGTTGATTTGATCTTTTTGATAAATGTTAGGATGCATAAGCCTCATTGTATGGTCAATACGTTCATGTCGAACCATCACAACACAAAGTTTGTAAGACACATTGCAACATTCTAAGAATTTAAAATGTTGTAATTGAGGTTAATTAGCTTAAATTTTGAATTTTATGTAATCAAATCGGATTATGAAATATGATTATGTATTTGGAAATTAAAGGTTGGTTGCTATGTTGAGTAATTTAAGAAATTTAAGAATTTCAATTTCGATTTAATAAGTATGATGAACTATAAATGATTAGAGATTTTAAAATAAAGATGAAATCTTTATTTAATAAAATCAGATAAGTAGAGGGGCTAAATGTGTAAAAGCCGAAAGTTATGGAATATAAGACTAAGAGTCTTTATTAATGTTCATTCATCTTCAAGCTCTCATCTATCTATCTATCTCTCTCTCTCTCTCTCTCAAACCACGGTTCTCTCAACTTCAACAATCCAAGAACATAAAAACGTTGGAATTAAAAGCCGAAAATCTAGAATTAAGCTGTTAAGAAGGAGTAAGAACTACTACAAACACTAATTCGAGGTAAAGTGATCGAGATAGCCGCTTTACCTCCAACTTTTGGTCGGCTTTACAAGAAGGATTAAGTACAAGAATAGCAATGAGTACGGCCTATCATCCGCAAACAAATGGCCAAAGTGAAAGGACCATCCTTACACTTGAAGATATGATGTGATCGTGCATTTTGGATTTAGGTGGTAATTGGGACGACCATTTGCTGCTAAATAAGGTTTTCGTATAACAACAGTTACCATGCAACAATAAGAAAGCGCCGTTTGAGGCGTTATATGGAAGAAGATGTAGAACTCCTACATGTTGGAGAGAAACGAGAGAGACTCCGATTGCTGGGCAATCATTGTTACAGGAGACAAATGAGAAGATACAGTTGGTACGACAAAACATGAAAGCGGCCCATGATCGACAAAATAGCTATCATGATAGGAGGCATTAAGCCTATCAATTTTGATGTAAATGATTGGGTGTATCTGAAAGTATCACCTATGAGAGGTGTTACTCGTTTTGTTAAAAGAGGAAAGGTAGCACTAAGGTTTGTAGGCCCTTTCCAAATCATAGAAAGGTCGGAAATCAATCTTATCATTTGGAATTGCCTAAGGAAATGTTGGGCATACATCTGGTGTTTCATGCGGGAAATCTAAGGAAATCTTTCACATCTGGAAATGAGGATTGGGCTGATCACACTGAGCTGCAAATTGATAAAAGGCTCCGATATGTGGAAGAACCAGAATGTGTTTTGGACACCAAGGTGAAAAAGTTAAAGAGTAAAGAGATCATTATGGTGCTTATACGTTAGAAGCATCATAAAGGAGCAAACCATACGTGGCAGTCAAAGATTGACATGTTGAAGAAGTCCCCGCAACTGTTTGAAGCTAAATAACTTCGAGGAAGAAGTTTAAGCGTGGTGGAGCTCATGCTGTGACATCCTAAGAATTTAAAATGTTGTAATTGAGGTTAACTAGCTTAAAATTTGAATTTTATGTAATCAAGTCGGATTATGAAATATGATTATATATTTGGAAATTAAAAGTTGGTTGCTATGTTGAGTAATTTAAGAAATTTAAGAATTTCAATTTCGATTTACTAAGTATGATGAAATATAAATGATTAGAGATGTTAAAAATAAAGATGAAATCTTTATTTGATAAAATCAGATAAGTAGAGGGGCTAAATGTGTAAAAGCTGAAAGTTATGGAATATAAGACTAAGAGTCTTTATTTATGTTCATTCATCTTCAAGCTCTCATCTCTCTCTCTCTCTCTCTCTCTCTCTCTCTCTCTCTCTCTCTCTCTCTCTCTCTCTCTCTCTCTCTCTCTCTCTAAAACGACGATTCTCTCAACTTAAAAAATCCAAGAACATAAAAATGTTGGAATCAAAAGCCGAAAATATGGAATTAAGCTGTTAAAAAGGAGTAAGAACTGCTACAAACACCAATTCGAGGTAAAGATTACTCAAATTTATGATTTTGCAAGTTTTTGTGTTCGGTTTTTATAAAAACCGAATCATAGATTCCGACTAGGTATGTTAATGCATGTTATATATTCTTGTGGATACGCTCAAATTGAGTAATTAGAGAGCTATGTATCAAATTTCAGTTTTTGATTCAACCTATAAGTATGATTTTGGAAATTTACTATGTGTTTTAGTGTGTGTGTTTGACGAGATGAACAAACAGTCAAAAAGGGGACTGATTTGGTACATAATCAGTTAAAATAGGGATAATAAGTGTTAAAGGAAGTGTATTGGACCTTGTAGCAATGATTTTTCAATAACAGAATTAGTGCAAAATAATCTAAGAAAAATCTAAAAAAATAATAAAACTGTACAAGTGAGAATTCGGATCTGATGAACACAACTCGGATCCATCCGAGTTTCGGATCTGATGGATTTCGGATGGAATTTCTTGAAAAGTTACAAGTCAAACACGAATTTCGGATGAGCAAGGCATCTGAATTTCGGATCATGGATGGTACAAGATAAATTTCTAAATGTCGAACTTCGGATCATACGAATTTCGGGTCCATCCGAAATTCGTGTGGGATCCGAATTTCGGGTCAAACTTCTAAAACTTATAAAAATTAAATATTTAAGAATTAAACAGATATTGACATTAATAATCTGTTACAACTGACTTAACAGGTCCCTTGTGGTGTTGTTTAACCCACAGTGGGGTACTTTGTGAATCTGGTTGAAAGCCTGAGGAGAAATAATAATAACTAAAGTTACATAACGCACTCACTGTGAGTACTTAGGATTGTATATGTCTACTTTTATTTATTGTTAGTTGTTGTTCATTAAGGCATGTTGTTTCATTTCGTTTGGCATTCTACTAACTGGCGTTTGTGTTGATGCACATTGTTGCTTGTTGCATGTCCGTATTTTTTTGTTGTGCATCATCTAATGCGCTTGTGAGCCATAATTGGTAAATCGATGCTACCGAGGCTATATGACCTGGAGCTGATCCCTCCGAGGTCCCGATGGACATGTGTAGCATCCCCGATGGTAACGTCTGTCTCAATTGAATGTGTAATTTCGTGCATTGGCACGATGGAGCTGCGACTCGTTTCAGTACTTCGTGTACGAAGAGAGTATACGACTTGTGTTGTCGGTGTTACTCTTGTGTGCTGCATAAATATCTGTTGAATATATAATCTCTGTACTCACTAAGCTTTGCTTACCCGTAGTTGCTCAAACTTTCTACAGGAAAAAGAAACTCCGCTGCCGGACCTTCTAGTTAGGTCAACTTTTGAAGTCTTGGAAGATTTTCTACTACTCAATCGGTAATTGAAACGTGGGACCAATATTGTAATATTTGAGATGTTGTAATAATGTATTGAGTATGTAGACTTAGACTGGAACCTTGTAGCACCATAGGATGTTTACCATTTGTACTTTATTTATGTATTTTAATTTTCCCCGTATTGTATTAAGTATTCACATCATTATGTAATGTATTTTGTATGGTGATAAATCCTCGGGTGTTATGTTGTGATTAATGTGGCAAGGGTGTCACACACATCCATTGGTTCAGGAAATTCCATCATTTATTCAACCATACGTTTTAAGAATTGAAGATGTTAAAGGTGATAAAAATTGTGGTTTTCGATCAGTAGTTATTGCTATTCGTCGAGATCAACGTGAATAGCCTACAATTCGTAGTGAATTATTAGATGAGTTGAATACCTTGGAAAAACAATATAAACAAGCTTTTGTGGATTACTACTAGGTTGTGAAACACTCCTTAAAATTTTATGGTCATGCTTTTCCACTAATTGAGTATTAGATGAAAATGTGTGACACTGGTCTCGTGACCGCAAACAAGTATAATTGTATTGTTCATTTTTTAACAGATGTAGACTGTTAAACCTACTTCCCGTTTTTGACAAGTCCGCAAGTGCCAGAACTAAATCAATCAATAACAATCACGTTTATTGACAGAAACCATTTTGTGAAAGTGCATTTGCAAGACAGACATCCAATGCCAAATGTTGCTCCATTTAAATGTGGTCGTATAAAAGAATGGAAAGAAATGCATATGGAACGGTTATAGCCCTAACACCATATGTATAATTTTTTATATAATTGTAATTGTTATTTTTAAATTAGTTGTGTAAAATCTGTATTTTTTTATAATTTGTTCAAATATTTGAATTTAGTTATAATTATTTATTTTTTAGTTTATAATAAATATTAAATACATTTTAAGAAAAAATTTATCTGATGGAATTTGATGGAATTGGAATGAAAATTCAATTCCGATGTGCTGTTTGACAGTAAAAAGGAATAAAATGAATTTTTAAAAAAAAAAACACACCACTTTTGAAGGAATCTATTTTCCTAAGGTCAGTGTCATGGAATTTAATATCCATTCCAAATATTTTAACAGTTCTAAAACCAAACCCTAGACTTTGTCTTCACCAACCTTCATTTCTATTCCGACAGATTGCATTTCTTCCAGAATTTCATTCCTTGACAGATTTCATTCCAGGAAAAAAATTCTGCGAACCAAACGCCGCCTAATAACTAATCGATCATTACAAACTAAAATAATTAGTATTAGTCAAATTATATTCAATATTAAATTAAAATAATAAATATTAGTCAACTTAATTATTATTATTTCATAATAATCATTATTGTAATTAAGAAGTTATTAAAGACGAGGTGTGTGCATTTAAAATTACTATTTTACGACAGATGAAAGTAAAACCAATCAAACAATAAGGGGTGTCCGGTTCGCAGATTTTTTTCTTTAGGATTTGTATATAGTCAAATGATTGCATTATGCAACATTTTCATTTGTCAGAATTTTATCAAAGAATCTACATAATCTTTTAAGAAAAATCTACTAACATTAAGAATGCAAGTAACTCAGATTTAAAATCCTAGAAAAGAAGTCTGAGTTTTTAAATAACAAAAACGAAAAAAATTAAATATTTTGTATTTTAAAGCATCAATGAAATCCGGAAACCAAATTCCACGATTTTAAATGCAAATTTTTTCTTCCAACTTGGTGGTGCATCACATAAGCAATGACGTCATGGCTACGTCACCCACGTCTTTCCAGGAAGCCGGAACTCCGGAATATTGATTACCACGATACCACCATCTGTGAATTATTATTATTAAAATATAAAAATATAAAATATAAAATATAAAATCCTTTAGATTCCATCTATAAATACCCGCTTTCAAACCCTAATCAACCTTCTTTGGCCCTCCGTTGCCGTGTTCTAATTATCCTCTCCAGGTTTTTCGATCATCTTATCTCTCTATCTTATCTATCTTGTTCTTCAATTTGATTTCTCTTTCTCTAATTCTTCAATTATTGAATCGTTGAATCGATCCAGATCTTGTTGTATTTGATTTGAATTCATCCGATTCACCTCAATCAATTGCTTTAGATGATTCAATTCTCTTCATGACGTATGCTATACTGATGCGCCGGATCCGAATCCTTCACTCTTTCTCCGTTGTTTTCCTTTACTGGTTTCACGAACTCTCATGAATTGATCTGATTCGTTTAAAAAGTCGTAGTTATTTGAATCTTCGATTGCAAACTCGAAATCTGGTTAATTTTGAAAATTCGGAAAATCTAATCAAATAATCGATACACGAAACCTAATGGCGTCCGATAATCAGCCTATAAAGTCTGGATCTGATGATAGGAAGAGGAAGATAATGATATCAAACAGGGAATCTGCTCGTAGATCCAGAATGAGGAAGCAACAACATTTGGATGAATTGCTTGGTCAAATTAACCAATTGAAGGAAGAAAATAAGGTCATGATGAACAAAATTGATGGTGCGACTCAGTCTTTTGTTGGAGTTTCTTCAGAGAACAATGTTTTGAGAGCCCGGCTTAATGAATTGACTGATAGGTTGGAGTCGTTGAACTGTGTTCTGCATATTGCTCAGGAAGTTAGTGGAATGGCTTTGGATATTCCTCAAGTTCCTGATACTTTGCTTGAACCATGGCAGCAGTTGCCTTCACCAGCCTTCAACATGAGTATGTTTCAGTATTGATCTCAAGTTTCTATTTTCAGTAATAGTTTAGCTATCAACTAGGTTTGTTATTAACTTATTATCTATGTTTGGATTGGAATTATGATTTCTATGTTGTTGGTTTTTATGTTCGACACCTATTATTATTGTGATTTGGTCTTTTGGGTATTATTGATTGATGTAATGTTTGCTAGAAAATAAGAATACCCCTGGATTCAAATCTCTATGTCATTTGGTTTTCTTGATCATTGTAAGTTAAACTATCTTGAGTTAATTCTCATATGTTTCTTTATTTTAAATTATTGTTGATATGATATCCATTAAAATGTCAAATACATGGTTCAAAATGATTTTGGCTATAGAGTATAGATCATTCTTTTATTGATCAAATAAATTAAGTGTGTGCCTGGCTTGTGCCTTGCGGAATGAAATTCCAATGGTTAGTGTCTTTTGTGGGGTGGGATGGACCAATACGAACATGATGTTTGATCCTAGAGACGCGGTTGTAATGTACTACGTATTGGAATCGAAATCCTATTGAAAATAGCTAGGAATGACATTCCTTTATCATTTTGTATTGATGATGGAATTTAAATAAAATTTAGGCACTTTATTACAATTCAAAGTTTCAAACAATGTACAAGGTATTTCAATCTTTTCAAATTTCATTCCTTGAGCCAAATGTATCCGAACTAAGTGTTCAATTGCTGCTTGGATCCAATTATTTTTCTCTGTAAGAAATTAGATGATCCTCAAATAAATAAGGGGTTAATTTGGTGAGTTAGATGTCAAGATGGTACCTAATAATGGCAATTGTTCGCTGCAAGCCTGCAACTTTTCTATTTCTTCATTTATCTACTTATCGATTTAATATTACAAAGTAACAAAGGGGACTATTCAAATTTAATGGCAGTGTTCAAGAACATTAAAGCATTCATGGTGGCGGTCTCCAAATCCTTTAATGGAGACTGCTTATCTGTGTTGTATACTCTGAGTTTCTGGCAAACATTTTTGATAAACATATCTCCCTCCATTGTTTTTAACATAATCTATAAGCAGTTCTGCATTGAGAATGTGATCTTCCATGGTTGTGTTCGAGTTAATAAGGCAGGATGCATAATTGTCCGTACATTCTTTCAAGAACTTTCTTGTTTCTAATCATCATCTGATGAAAGCCGTAGATGTATCTCTCTATAGCCTCTTAGCCTTTGTAATAGCTAATTACACATTTGACTTACCTTGCTCAATGAGTGAACGAACATGTGATGATCCAATCTAACTTTTCATAAATGAAGTTTATGGGACGCGGCTTTGTATGAATTGAAGTTATGGTGTCGATCAGGAAATCAGGAATGCAAATCAGTGAGTATTCGAGCTCCAAGAGAACTGTTTCCGTAGGTCAAGGTTTTATGTTGCTTAGAGATGGATGTGGATTTGTCGACAACATTGTTATGATCATGGTAGCAACGGTAAACCTTAATACTAATGGATGTCCATGAAAGGAGCGGCTAGATGAACATCTTTCTTTAGATGGAGGATTCTCCGGGTTCTTTCCCTCAGCTGCTGCTGCCTCATGTTCAGGAGACATGCAGTGGTAGTCTTGTGGGCGAGCCAATGTGCAACCAGGGAAAAAAAGATGCACCATATGAGGGTTGTGGTGTTTGGTTCATATTTCCCTGGGCAGGCCCTGCCAGTATGCTTTCACTAGTTCATTATTCTGATCAAATAATTCAATAGATCTTCTGGAATAGGCGTCAAGTGAATGTAACGGTTGTCTACACGAGCCCGAACATATTTCAAAGTAGGGAAGAGCAAAAATCCATTTTCGTATAATTTGGTTTTCGGTTCTACTGGGTTTGGTTCGGTCGAGTCTTGTTTTCTATTTTCTTTGTAAAATTGGGAAATAACATAATCGGACCGAACTATTTTAGTTTTGGGCTGACTATCGATTCTTAATTTTAGGCTTTTTGGTTTTTTGTTCTTTCGGGTTCGTGTCGGTTCCAGATACAAACTCACCTCCAACATTCAAGTCTTGGTCGTCTGGTTTACTCTCATGGCTAATGAATCAATAGTTGTAGAAGCCTATGATAAGGAACAAAATTCATTGCTTTCTTTGGCTTTGGCTTTGGCTTGTCTTCCATAACCTCTCTTAGGGCCTGTTTGATTAGCTCTGAACTCACCGATTCAAAACCCAACATAAGAATCGGTAAGCATTCTTTGCATTTGGTAAAACATGCAGCTTGCATCCAAATCATTCCATGGTGCTGAGCGATTCCTCTCTAAAATCATGCTGAATGAATCTCAATCTCTGAAATTTAGCTTGATATCCTTGCATACTAGTATTGTAGTCGTCTCCTCGTCTTCTCTATTCCATTGCTCTGTGAGGACCTTCAATAATTGTATTGACCAGGTAGGTTTTTCAAGGTCTCAATCGGTTTTCTTCTCCATACTGATTGACACTATTACTTTGATTTACATGTTTCAATTCGTGAAACAGGTGCCCTGAGTTTGATTATCCAAACAAATTGTACTCCATCTATTTTTTGAATCCAATCTTCATCATCGACTGATTGTCTCAATCATTTGTGGTTTTCTTTTCAGGTACACAAAACCCATGATTTGTTCTTATTTTTTTCTAGGTTTGGTAGTAGGAGTTTTTTTTTTTAATAACCGTGGTTCATAAAAAGGGGTTCATTATTTCCATTGATTTAAAAGTTTTCTTGATTTGGTGATTTGCACACCTATTGTTTATATGCCATAGATATTGTTTTCTATAGAGGGTACTGTTCTCCATAGGTTTGTCTGCAAATGAATCATATGATTAGTTTAATAGTGTGCTTAACAACACCATGTTTTGTAGTTATATGAATTGCGCCCATAATTTCATAATGCTGTGGGAGGTAGGACCGTAGGAGCGCACTTCTTATTGGTAGGGGTGTTCTTTTAAAAATGATTAGCAAGTCAATTTTGTTGTCTAGATTGTGTAATTACCATGAACACTTTGCTCATTCATGCTTTCATGAAATCAAATAGTCTGTTGTGGGATTGTTGAGTCTAAAAAACAACCTAATCAGCATCGGAGGTATAACTCACATGACTGTTGTAGTTCATCTGTTATTGATTCATCGTATTGTTTAATTTTTATAATCCTTGTTGGGGTTCTTTAGGTTTGCAAGAATGTGAGGTAATGATTACTTGAATTCTTTGGGTTTTTATTGGATGTTGGCTTCATGGCTACTTTGGTATATGGTTACTGTCATTGTTGGGGTGAGTTTGGATGCTATATTTGTTACAGGTTACAATATAACAAGTAAGGACAATATGGCTGTATTTTGGGGTTGTATTATGTTCCTACAAATATATGTACAAAACCAAATTAGCCCCATTTGAACTTTTGATCATGAAATTGTGATGGCTATTTGTTGGGTTTTCTCTTTTAACATAGTTTCATTGTGTCATTTATATAATGTTGTTGTTTTATATTTTGACTAGTATATATCATTATGTATTATTTCTATATATAGGTATGGTAGAAAAAAAGTATAGGATTAGTTGGAAACAAACAACTATTGAAAAAACCTTTCTTGAAGCATATGGATTTTTATGGGCCAGACAATTTTATAACTACAAATTGAATTGAAGTGTTCTAAAGTCATGCTTTGTTGGGTCTTCCTTGTTGCCATGAGAGGAAAATTAACTTGTTCTTTTATGCTGCCAAAACCAAAAACGTACGCTTGCTAAAGTCTAAACAATGAAGCTGGTTTTTATTTACTCATGTTTTATATGTGTTGTATATATAGATAGTAATTAACTACTAACATAATCCTTGTTGGATTCTTTAGATTTAAAAGAATGTGACAGTAATGTCTTGCATTCTTAGGTTTTTTTAGGTATCAAGTTGTGTTATATATTGGTTTGATATCGATAGGTATCTGGACAAGAATTTATACAATTGTTGCATGACTAGTAGGATAGTCTTTATGTTTGCTTTTTTGGAAATGTTGTAGTGTTCTGACTATTTATTATAGATTTATAGCACGAGAAAATTAGGGGTTATATAAGTATACCCATTTGAAATTTTGATCGCGGTGTCTATGTGTTGGTCTCTCTCTTTTAATATATTTTCACTGTGTCGTGTATATAACACTATTGTTTGATATTTTCACTAGTATATATCACTAGTTTCAGATTTGTTTCTTTCAAAAAGCATGCTTTGTTGGGTTCTTCCTTGAATTAATTAATCATAGCATAGGTTGGAGATGTGATTCTTTTCTTTTCTTGCTTTTTATTCTGAATGTTTCCTTTTGTTGCCATGAGAGGAAAATAAATTTGTTCTTTTATGTTGTCAAAACCATATACATACATGGTGGAGAATGTGACAATAGTTTCTTGCATCTTGGGTTTTTGTAGGTATCATATTGTGTTATATGGGTTTGATATATAGATTCAGGCGAGGAACTTTTGATTACAATGATTATATGTTGGTATTTGATGATAATAGCTTCAAGAAAAATAGAGATCATAAGAGATAACAATTCGGTATTGACCGGGCATGCTTATACTCAAGAATTATTAGGTGGTTTCAATACACAATGTCATGAATTGATGCATATTTCTCGTGAAGCATATGTATTGTTATGCAACCATTTTATATTGTTGTATGCAAATTATTATAATGAATTTCTATGTTTTTTATGGGTTTTTTATATGATGTATATGGAAATTTTATATTAAATTTTATGTTTTTATGCAAATTATTGATTTTAAAACATCAAATAGTCATATTTTTATTACTTAACAAATTGTTTTAAAATGTAAAATGGTAATCTTTTTATCATTTGCAACTAATATTTAAAAAACTTATCAAACATCATAAATTGCCTAGCACAAAAACATTCCAGAAGGTTAAAATAGTAATCTGTGTCATTATGCAATTTCATTCATAACTAAAAACAAACATCATGATTCCATTCAACATCAATTTCATTCAACGCCTCTTAACCATTCAAGCATCTGAATCGTTCATCACTAAATGATTTAGTAACTACCAAACAACCCCTTAGCTCTTTCCAGATGAGTAAGGCATAGTCACAATGTCTATTGTACACCAATGCATGGAACATCTCAACGATAGAAATACTTCCCGTATCGGTGGTTGGCTGTCACTTTCCTAGTGAGGCGTTTGTTGACAAATTAAAAGAGGAAATGCCAATGCCCTTGAAGATAGATTGTTTTGAACTCTATGGCATGATTCAGAGGACCGTAATGGAATCATTAAGAAATCTTTTCAGCTTTAACTGACTTCTTAATGTTTCTATAATGAAATAAACTTACAACCCTAAATATATCTTGACACGGTTCTTCTTCTAAAAGCCCAATCATCAAAATGATATCTATTGGAGAAGGATGTTTTGGTAGGAAGACGAAGGGTGCTTCAGAATTGGGTCATGTTGAATGAAATCTCAAGTGTAGAAATTTATATCGTAAATAGTTCCACCCGAAGAAAAAAAATCTCGGATGAAACAAGGACCGAGATACAATTAACTAGTCCAAGATCCTTGGACATTTGGACTTGAAAAATAAACATGGTGTCGTTTCTCTTAAAAAAAACATCAATTCGAGTGATAAAGAACCTGAGATAAAAATTTGAGACATAATTATTTCACTATACACACGGACCGAATTGAATCCTTTGGGTTCAACTGAATTCTAAATTTGATTTGGTTTTAAACGAGTTCGATTTTTGGTTTTTTGGGTCCCTGACCAAAAATTGTCTACCCTTACTATTGAGAAATTTAAATCTCGGGTTAGAACAACTTACGAGATAACATATTTCATGTTGTGATTATATGATATTTTCGGGCATCTTAAACAAAAAAAAAATCAAGATCAGTTTTGTGGAGTTTTGTTTTCCAAGATTTTTTTTATCTCGTGTAAAAATTTTCTAGAGAAAATATCGTGCTTGATTAAAATCCATACACACACACACACACACACATATGGGAGGGTTCAAGGAACAACCATAATGCATTGAGAAA
Organism: Centrapalus pauciflorus; assembly: GCA_020465985.1. Lineage (NCBI taxonomy): Eukaryota > Viridiplantae > Streptophyta > Magnoliopsida > Asterales > Asteraceae > Centrapalus > Centrapalus pauciflorus. The sequence goes on from JAANYP010001791.1 coordinate 116,517, forward strand.
CCGGGAAACCACTTTATAGTCATTGGATCAGGTGATGCATCACGTAGGAATCATGATGCATCACGCGCGAATATGATGCACACGCGCGATTTATGATGCATCACGTGAGAATTGTGATGCATTTGTGGTTCTCCCTTGGTTTCCTATGGTTCTCCCTTGAACATTTTCGTAATTTGTACTTTTTAATAATATTTTAATACATTACGTTACAAAAGGTAAATGATAACGTAAAGGTAAAATTCAAATTTTGCTCATTTCCAAGAAATTATTGGCAAGATGTCAAATAAAGTACATTTACCTTGGAAAAGAGCAAAATTTGATTTGGTAACGTAAAGGTAAAGTACTTTACGTTATCATTCACCTTTTGTAACGTAATGCATTAAAATATTATTAAAAAGTACAAATCACGAAAACGTTGGATATCACGTTAATATGGTAACGTAAATCGTGTATATTTTGGTTAGGTGGATTTTTTTTATAAAACTTGATAAGTGAGTTACAATTATGACTATTTTTGTAATTATCCCGATAATAATACATTTAATAAATTTACATAAATAGTTAAAAATCTATGGATCAACACTCTAATACATTCAGTAAAATCTTTATTTATATGTATATTAGGTATTTTAATTTTATAGTTTATATAGTTTAGATAAATTAATTAGAGTTTTAATATTAGCATTTAATTAATTAGAATATATAATTGTAATATACTAATTTAATTTAATATATGTATTTTTTTAAAAATTATTATTTTATAAATATATCACATGTAATACATGAGCAAATAACTAGTCCCAATAATGAAACATAAGAATTAACCAAATAATAAACCTTAAGAATTAAATCAAATAATATTTCTTGATGGAAAATAATAATATAATAATCGTAATTCTCAATCAGGATTAGAATGTTGCTACTAACTTGTAAAATTAAAACTCACAAATCAATAAATATAATTTTACAACTAGCAATTATCAGTTGATAATTAATAAATAGAAACATAATCAATTAACTTTGTTTTAATGCAAATTCCCCACACAAACCCATAAAGTAACTGATAATAAGAAAAAAGGAAATGGACATTGAATTATCATAGCAAATTGGGGATGGCAATAAAAGGTAAATTGAGTTCTAGACTTCTAGGTGAGTATGTTCAATGATATTTTAAATTTTTATATTCTCTTTTAGTAATTGGGGTATTAGGTTGAGGGGCCTTTTTGCAATTAGGCTGGGGCAATTTAAATATTTAATGCAAAACTACATAACGGGTAGCAAACCATTGGAGGAGGTTCCCCCCAGTTTAACACAAGTAGCTCCGCCCTTCGATGATGATGCCGATGATGATGATGATTTGAAGTACTTTATCAACTCCAATTTACTCCAATTATGCTCTCTCTTCTGCTTCAGCAATGATATACGCACACAACACACTTTTTAGTGTCAATTTGATGAGTTGACGATGAAACAAAAAGCCATAAAGGTGCATATTATATACGTTTCCTATTAAACTAAGTTTACTGCCCAATATGAGATCATCGATTATTAAAAGTTTATACCATAAGGATCCAAATCAACTAATGGTTAGTTATCTTGTAATATTTAAAGAGTTAAAGTTGTAGCCCCCTATTTTGTGGTCACTTCACGTGCCCAATCACATGTATCAACTTAACACTGATCCAACTCAATAATATTGAACTAATATACCAATGGGAAAATTTCATGTACCTACTCCAATCTGTTTGAGTTCAAATTGGTTGTTGTTGGTCTTCAGTTTCCTTAATTGATAAAAGGTTCTCAATTTTATAGCCTAATAAACAATAAATATATAAGGGTTCAATTTTGAGATTTTCACATTTCAAAGTTCGGGTTTTACTTCATTGAAAATCGCAAGTACTTGATTTTTGTGCTCATCTTTAGGAAATGTTTAGTGTTAACGATTCGCTTAATATGTGTTTTCGAACCTAATGATGTACTTTTTTAGTGACAAGTTGATTGTGAAATTTCTTATTTTCGGTGTGTTTAGGAGTAAGAAAGATTTCAAGTATATTTCTCAAATGTTTAAGCATTCGAGATAGTTACTTCTATTTTCAAAATATTATATACTACATTCGAGATAGTAGCTATGTTTCGAGATAATAGCTATACACTCGATATAGTAGTTCTAAATATTCAAGATATATACTTGGAAATTTTAGAACATTGTTTGATGTTTTTCTGTCTTCAAGAAGTATTCGAGATACATCCTCAAGGCTTCAAGAAATAGCTTTATATCTGAGATAATAGTTTTGTTGTTGCAAACCTTAGAGGCGTTAGTGACACTTTCATATTGTGTAACTACATCCTCCTGATGATTTGATGACACTAAAGAGGTGTTAGCTTACGGAATGGATATTAGAAAATTATAATTTGATTATAGTGTATTTCAAGTTTTGAATTGCAAAACTAATGAATAAAAATGCTTTAAAAATTCCATCACAATCTATCATTGCTTTCATTCTTCTTTACTATTCGTAAATGAATTCAGATTCCTAACATTTCACACAACCCCTTCCTTAGCTATATTTAAACATCGTTCCACACATAAATTAATCAACTACTATATACTATATATTATAAAGTTTCAATTCAATCAAATTTCATTCTGCGACCCAAATGTGCTCTTAGTTTTGTGTATCAGAAAAGAAAGACATTTCATGAACCTTTTTTTGTTCCATCAAATAAAGGACTTAGGCCCTGTTTGATGTGTCTTAATAGGCTCTAATTGGGCTCATTTCTCCCGTTCGGTAAGGGGAATTGCTGATAAGAGAGTTTGATACAAACAGAAGATAATACACTGAAAATATCTTACCGCCTCTTCTTCAATCAGGAGAAAAAACGCCTCTGAGGTTCTCTCATCATCGCAGGAACAACTGGTGCTTCTCCTCTGCGGGTGAACGACCGGTGCTTCTCCTCTGCGGGTGAACGACGACCGCCTCTCCTTCTACCTTCTTGTCTACAAGTGAACGACCGGTGCTATTGATGGTAACTCGACAACCCCTCCCCGCCATAGCTGACGCCGTCACCGCCCTCACGGAAGAAATGTAAGTAGGAGGAGTAGAAATTATAGGGTGTGAGTTGTGAAAGAACCGGTCGGAGAGGCTGCGAGCGATGGCGCTGCTGCTGACGGCGGTGGCTGACAGAGCCGGCAACTCTATATTTGTTCTTCATGTGGTTTCTGGGTTCCATCAAGAGAGGTGAGAAAGTAGGGGAGGTCATGGCCGGATTCCGACTGGAGGGGGCTCAGCCGCGGCGTGGCAGGTGGCCACCGCCACCCTTCTCTCTGACCATCGTGACTCTGTCTCTTCTTTCTGTTTCCCTTTTCTAGTTCCAACCGAGAGAGAGAGTAGAGGAAATATTATGAGTTATTCTTCTTCTTCTTCTTCTTCTTCTTCTTCTTCTTCTTCTTCTTCTTCTCCTCCTCCTCCTCCTCCTCCTCCTCCTCCTCCTCCTCCTCCTCCTCTCCTCCTCCTCCTCTCTCTTCCTTCCCTCTCCTTCTCTTCTCCTTCTTCTCCTTCTCCTTCTTCTTCTTCTTCTTCTTCTTCTTCTTCTCCTTCTTCTTCTTCTTCTTCTCCTCCTCCTCCTCCTTTTTAATGGGCTGAAATATTATGAGTTATTATGAGTTATTATTATTCTTTTTCTTTTCCTTTTTAATGGGCTGATATTATTATTATTATTATTATTATTATTATTATTATTATTATTATTATTATTATTATTATTTTTACTTTAGGCTGCTTCAAATATTATTTAGCTTTGGGCTCCTAACTTGTGGAAAGTAAATGGGTTGATGATTAAATTATTCGGTCATAAATATTAAAAACATGACTAATGTAGACTGAAAGTTGATATTAGTCAGTTTTAAGAACTAATAGTTGATATTATTAATTGATTGTTATGAGTTATTTGTTAGATAGACTTAGTAATTTGTAATTGTTGTTGTGATTTATGATGAATAAAATACTGATTACATGAGTTTATATAAGAGATACATTTACACTCTAATCCCTCTAATATATGGAAACCCTCTAATATAAGGAAATACTAATATATGGAAACCCTATAATATAAGGAAATACTAATATATGGAAACCCTCTAATATAAGGAAATACTAATATATGGAAACCATCTAATATAAGGAAATACATAAGATTCTAATATTCCCTCGCAAGCTAAGGCCGGGGAACGACCTATAGCTTGGATCGTAAGAACATAAGACGCTGCGAAAGAAGTGGCTTGGTGAAGATATCTGCAATCTGATCATCGGTGGTTATGAACTGGACCGAGAGTTGCCTATCTGAACCTTTTCTTGAACAAAGTGAAAGTCGACCTCTACGTGCTTAGTTCGGGCATGGAACACGGGGTTGGCAGAAAGATAGGTAGCGCCAAGATTATCACGCCATAGCGTAGGGATCTTCTTAAGAGGGACTTGAAGTTCGCGCAACAGTGTTCAAGCCGCGACTGTATTAGCTAGGGCCTTGTATTCTGATTCCGTTGATGACCGAGAGACAGTATTCTGATTTTGTGCAGACCAGACCAGCCCAATCAGCATCTGAGAACCATGTAATAGAGTTATAGGCAGAATCAGTGTAGGCATGAAGGAGAGTGCTAGAGTCACACCGAAGCCGCAATCCATAAGTAGAGGTGCCTTGCAGATAACGTAGAATCCGTTTAACAGCCGACTAATGATTTTCAGTAGGCCAATGCATAAATTGAGCGACTTTGTTAACGGCAAAGGTAATGCCCGGACGAGTCAAGTTGACATACTGTAGAGCACCCACAATTTGACGATACTTGATTGGGTAGGAAAAAGTAGCACTATCACCAAGAGCAAGATTAGCAGGCAGAAAGGGGGGGGGGGGGGGGGGGGGGGGGGTGGCACTGTGGCTGGTGTAGCAGGCGGCTGTCAGGGTGGCTGCTAGGGTTAGGAATCGTAGGCTCTGATACCAAGATAAACTTGGTAATTTGTAATTGTTGTTGTGATTTATGATGAATAAAATACTCATTACAAGGATTTATATAAGGGATACATTTACACTCTAATCCCTCTAATATATGGAAACCCTCTATATAAAGAAATACATAAGACTCTAATATTGTTTGATTCCAAAAGTGTGCTAGTTGAAATTTTGGTTGATAAAATAGAAAAGTCACATATATTTATAAATCATAAAATTTTTATTAATTTCACAAATAGACTAGTCAAGAAAACATATATGATTAGACATTTATGAATCTAAAAATCAAACAATCTTATTGCAACCTCTTATCAATTATTGAGACATCTCTTATCAACAAAAAGTGGTAATAAGTAATAAAGACAATTGTTTTTATGTAACATAAAAATTTTTGTTATATGACACATACTTTGTGTTATTAGATCAAAGATGTAGTGCCAGTTATTTTTGTCACGCAAAATAAATTGACTTTACAACAGATACTTTTGTGTCAAGCAATCACTTTTATATATATATATATATATATATATATATATATATATATATATATATATATATATATATATATATATATATATATATATATATATATACTAGTATTATTTCTAGCCGTGCTATGCACGGCGCAGTCCGAAAAAAACTATTGTATTTCGTACCTTATATCCTTATTGCTATATCATAAAAATAATATTGAAAGAAGTAAGAACATCAAATAAACATAAACAAAACTACCAAATGTGATGAAATTAATAGCATTTTAAACTAATACCATGAAGATTACTAACACCAAAAAGTGTATAAGAACTTTCAACTATTATCCCATGTAACATGTATATCATGTTGGATGAGCGTCCTTGTAGAGGTACATATTATTTTTTTATCAATAAATAGTTGAAAAGTATAACATAAGATACAAAAATTGACGATAAAGATAATGTGAAATTTTTTAGGTCGAAAAAAATAACATAAGATTCAATTTTGACAAAAAAAATGTATTGATGACCAATTAAGCAGTAAACTTTTAATTTTACGATTCATTTTATGGTAAATAAAAATAAGAATTGATTATTTTTTTGGAATAAAATTTGAATTTCATGTTCTTTGTCGGCAAAAATAGAATTTTAGGTTACCTTTCTTGACCTAATATTTTTTACAATACTTTTAGCGTCAAATATTGTATTTTATATTACATTTCTTGGTGGTTTTTTCTTTAAAAATTTGACAGGTTAATAAATTCCTTGACGATTTTATATGTTCTCTACCTAATAAAGCAAATCGGATAACATATGTAAAACAAAACACACTCATTGTACATGACTCATGAGAGAGAGGGGGTGAAAAAAGGATTGCATCTTATTTTTGCCATGTAGCTTGGATGACACAGAGAGTGAGAGACCTCCTCAAAGTAATAAAAAAAAATTGAAGCAAATAGTCAATGTTGTTGTAGAGAGTTAACCATGCACGTGGCTTTTAAAAAGATCAAAGACGTGTTCAATTTCTATGTATAGACTTCTTATATAATAAGATATATATATATATATATATATATATATATATATATATATATATATATATATATATATATATATATATATATATATATATATATATATATATAATATGGTTCGTGTGAGTACCTTAAAAATGCAGAGTACCGTGAGTACCTGTGAACACACGGGTTTCAGATGTGAACTTGCTCCGAAAAAAAGTTTTTTTTTTTGAATTTTTTTTCATATTCATTTAGATACAAATAATATAAGGCTATTCGTAAAAAATTATATACATTCACACTTTCTAGCATCTTAAAAGTCATGTGAACGTGAAAAAATTCTTGTGAACATGCTTAGTTGTGAACACACGTTCACAACAGCAGAGTTCATGTGAACACACACATTTCACATAGTTCTAGTGTGTGTTTATGTGTGACTTTTTGCAAGTAGGCTTGTATTATTAATTTAAACATGATTATGAAAAAAAATTTCAAAAAAAATTATTTTAAGCGAAGTACCTCCGGTACTCCGCAAAACTAGTGGTACTCGTTTGAACCCAAATATATATATATATATATATATGGATAAGATCCATTTCGAACAATATAATACTTGTGAACACTGTGCACCAATCACATAAATCCATGTCAGCAATATAAATCAATAATTGGATAATATTATAAATGGGTGAGTAAGGGCAAAAGCGGAAAATGACACTTCCTTTGATTCTGCAATGTTATTCACATCCAGATTCGTTTCGATAACAACGGATACTGGATAAACCATTGGAGATTATCAATAGCGGTCCTAGTAGAAATCAAAATGTCGAAGTGGAAGTTGATAGAATGAGGCGAAGGATATGATCCCCATCGTCAAGGTAAAAATATAAATGTCCTAATCGATTTAATGTGCAACACGTGCGTAGATCATCCATTGAAGAAGGTTTGTACGGCTGAATAGTTTGTATGTTTGGATTTATATAAAATGAAAGGAGTCTGAATGAGGTTCCGAGTTTTAATTTCTGCTACTGGTACATGAAAACCGATGGACTCATCCAATGACGGTGACAGATGTGCAACGGAAAAAATCTTGCAAACCCTTTAACAATTGAAGAAGATACACCCTTTAGCAGTTGAAATTCGGTGGTTTCGATAGTCATACGATTGTTCCTGGTTAGCTGAGTTGTAATGTCTAGGTTGCACCTATTGCATCCTTTGACCCGGTTGAACCCGTTGCATCCTTTGACCGGGTTGCACCCTATGCATCTTTTGAACCCGTTGCATACTTTGAACGCGTTGCAACCAATGCGTTAGTTGAGTCATTATGGTCTGTTTAATACTTTGAATAGTTATCGCCAAAACAATGGATGGGAATCAAGTACTGCTTTTAGTATGATTATGTATACAGGGGGTTATATGATGCATTTTATTGTTGTAAAAGTTACAAGTGATTAAACAATTTACTATACGCATAATTTTTGCATTAGGTGCATGTAATCTGATTTAATATGATATAAATGTCATTGCTGTAATGTAAAATAAGTATGTTCAGACAACAACATAAAAAATGCATTGCAATGTATTGAGGACTGGTTGATTCATCATCACTAGGGGAAACATCTTGTTCAAATGATTCTTGCAATCCTTTTTTTTTTTTTTTTTTTGCAATGAAACATATGTACAGATAACTCATACGTACAGGATTTGCAATGGGAATATGAAACATAAATGCATTTTTAACAACGTTAATTACAAAACATATGATCGAATTCATATATAATACTATAATAGTCACATAGTTTACAGTACGCTCCGGTACGAAAACGCAAAACGGGTTTGCAATTCTCCAAGTCCCTAAAATTCGGTATGATCAGGGCAGACTCATTTCGAATCACTCCAGTCCATATCGATCATGAGGTACGTTGTATAATTGCATCAGTTAATATATTATATATTCTTAGTTTCATAACTATATAATATTCTGCCTTGAAATTGCATTGTCACTCTTTCTTTTACCAAACACCATGTTTAAAAGACTTTTTTGAATGTGTTTGCCGGATGAAAAAGTTGATAGCAATATGCCATATATATAGTGAACTGCTTATGAATGTACTCAATATACTAGTAATATGAACTAATTATGAATGTATTTAATTGAATAGTAATTAAAGTTAAGAGTATGCATTTAATTGAGTGAACAACAACACCATCAATTCTATCCAGCATGCTTCCTACAAACCTACACACTTTCATTTCCACTAATCTGCTTCTAGAGCACGAGTATCACGTGCCCAGGTTTTCTATTTGAACAATTTAATATCTATTTTTCCTGGTTAGCTGAGTTGTAATGTCTAGCTGAATAGTAATACGAATGTACCCTTGTATTACTAATTAATAATTATAATGAATAATGCTGACTTGTCAATTTATAATTGGTTCATAATGTTCACAGTCTATAAGTTGTCCACAAAAGATCTTTAGTATATATATAAGTTCTGATAGGATATAATTAGAGAGCAAATTACTCAAAACCATAATTAGTAATAGAATATATAGAAAATGTCAATGATTTAATGGATATGCAAATATTGTTAAACAAAGTTCTCAACATTGAATATAGAAGTACCTATTGATCTTGTGCGTGAATCTATATCTCTTCTTACATATGTATTATGTAACAATCAAATGAACGAATCCGAATCTCCACTTAACATAAGAAATCAAAGAGTATCAAATGAAACACAACTTCATCCAAAGATACATTAGAAGGATAAATATAGAAGGTAAAATGCAGAAAAAGATCATTAATACCTCTATATTCACACTGCCAAGGAAGTCAAAGAAGTTTGAATTAAGCGTTCGGAGAAGGTTTATAAGGGTGTTTAAGGTAATTTGAGTAAACCTCTATATTCACATTGCTAATGCACCTCGTTTATCAGCTAACTCAGCTTGAGTACGTGACAATCCATATTTTAATCATTCAACATATTCTTGATTGTGGGAAGGGAAGATGACAAGATGACACACGGGATACCTTGGCGGACGACATTCTTCCTGTACATCAAACATATCCTCTTTTTTCTCTTTTTTTCTGGGACGGTAACTTTGGAGAAGTCATCATTTCTCCAATCTTCCAAGCCTTTAAGGTTAGAAGGGGCACTTGTAACAACTTGTAGGCCTACATGAAAATCAATGATATTTTAAAGCAAACGGAAGTCGTAATAGAAAATAAAGTTTTAAAACACGTTACGTTAACAGTACCTCATCTTTACGAGTGCAAGTTTTTTGGTATATTTCTCTCAGTGTTGGTTGTACACCATTATGATTCATTGCCTATACAACAAATTAATTACACCACTTATACTTTAAAAAATTTAAGAACCAAAATTATTATATTAAATCAAAAAAACCTTTCTCAATTTACCTCTTCACTGTTAATGCATCTAAGATTGTTTTTGGAATTTAGTATCTTTAAGTTTTGTTTATTTAGTATGAAGATATTTTGTAACCTTAGTTACTAAGAAAACTTAACCATGAAGAAAACTTAGTGGTTAAGAAAGTTCTACTATTAAGTAGACTTAACCTTTAAGGAAACTTACCTCCTAAGTAGCTTAGCAAGCAAGAATACTTAGAGGTGAAGTAAAACAATCTTGTTAAGTTGTGTAAGCCTATAAATAGGCATATAATGTTCAAAAGTTAGATATATCAAAAACCTTTCAATTCTATTGTAACTCTCTCTTTCATTATCAATATAATCTTCCAAAGTGTTGATTTATATCTAATCTTAAAAACATTAACAGTGGTATCAGAGCCCACTTCTTAAGGGGCCGTGTGATTTACTTGAGAGAAACACGAGAGGGAGTGAAACACTTGAGAATTAACTAGACATGGCATCTAGTTCAGCTGCTCTTGCAATTCCAATATTTTCTGGATTGCACTATCATATTTGGGCAGTCAAAATGAAGACGTATTTGAAGTCTCAAGGGTTATGGAAGGTTGTAGAGACTGGTGAAGATCCTCCAGCTCTTAGAGCAAATCCAACGATTGCTCAATTAAAATCTTATGAAGAAGAATTGCTGAAAAAAGACAAGGCACTTACCTGTTTGCAATCAGGACTTGCTGACCAAATTTTCACCTCCATCATGCACTTGGAGACACCAAAAGAAGTGTGGGACAAACTCCAAGAGACATATGAAGGTACTGATAGAGTAAAAGCTGTCAGATTATTAACTCTCAGAAGAGAGTTTGAATTATTGAAAATGAAAGATGATGAACTTGTCAAAGATTATTCAGCAAGAATGATGGATGTGGTTAATCGAATGAGGCTACAAGGTGAAGACGTGAAAGAGCAGAAAGTAGTGGAGAAAATGATGATAAGCGTTCCTCAAAAATTTGAAGCTAAAATTTCTGCTATTGAAGAGTCTTGTGATCTTAGTGTGCTTACAATTTCTGAGCTAACAAGCAAGCTCGAAGCTCAAGAGCAGAGAGTTTCTGTAAGATCAGAAGGAAAAATTGAAGGTGCTTTTCAAGCATCTCAAAGAAATAACAAGACTGAAAGTACAAAGCAGAATACTTACAAGAGAAGAAATTTCAACAAGGGGAACAAAGGCTCTACTACCTCACAAAGTTCTTCAACATCAAAGAAATGTAATTTTCCTCCTTGTAAAATTTGTCAAAACACAAACCATCAAGAAGCCGATTGTTGGTTCAAAGATAAACCAAACTTTAAGTGCAACTTTTGCAAAAAGTTTGGGCATATTGAAAAATATTGTAGAGCAAAGAAAAATCAAGGACATTCACATCAACTTCAACAAGCAAATGTTTCAGAAGAGAACAACAAAGAAGATGAGCACTTGTTCATGGCATCACATGTTGACATATGTTCAAAGGATCTTACATGGCTAGTGGATAGTGGATGTACAAGCCATATGACTCCAGATCCTTCCTTCTTTACAAGTCTTGATACAGCAGTCAACACTAGAGTAAAGTTGGGAAATGGAGAAGTTGTTCAAGCTAAAGGAAGAGGCACTATTGCTGTTAACACAAAGCAAGGTACCAAATACATCTCTGATGTCTTGTATATTCCTGAACTTGATCAAAATTTATTAAGTGTGCCGCAAATGACGAAAAACGGCTATAGCGTGAATTTTAAAGATTCTTGTTGCTCTATTTTGAACGCTGCTGGTTCCAAAGTAGCTACGCTTGATATGGTGAATAATGGTTTCTACTTGAAGCTTGATGTTGCAAATGCTAGTGCTTTTTCTATTACGGAAGATGATAGTTTGAAATGGCATAAAAGATTTGGTCACTTCAATTATAGAACGCTCAAGCACATGCATACTACTCAGTTGGTGAATGATATGCCTGCCATCACTGAAGTTGATTCTATATGTGAAGGTTGTGAATTGGGAAAAAGTCACAGGTTGCCATTTTCAAAATATAGTGTAACAAGAGCCACACAAAAACTAGAGATTGTGCATTCTGATATTTGTGGTCCTATGTCTACATCATCCTGCAGTGGCAACAAGTACTTTGTACTTTTCATTGATGATTATACAAGAATGTGTTGGGTTTATTTTCTTAGCAGCAAAGCTTCAGTTCTTTCAACATTCAAGAATTTCAAGAAACTTGTCGAAGTGCAAAGTGGAAATACTTTGCGTATTCTCAGAACTGACAATGGTGGAGAATACACTTCTAATGAGTTTGAAGATTTTCTTCGACAGCAAGGAGTAATACATCAGGTTACAGTTCCATACTCACCACAACAAAATGGAGTTTCTGAAAGAAAAAATAGAACTGTTATGGAGATGGCGAGATCAATGATTTATGAAAAGAAATTACCAAAAACATTTTGGGCTGAGTCTGTAGCTACATCAGTGTATTTGCTCAACCGATTAGCAACAAAAGCCGTAAGTGATAAGACTCCAATTGAAGCTTGGTCAGGTATTAAACCTTCGATCAAACACTTAAAGATTTTCGGGTCTATCTGTTATTACCATATTCCGGATGTCAAGAGGTCAAAGCTTGATGAAAAAGCTAGAAAAGGTATCTTTTTGGGTTATGCAACAGAATCAAAAGGATATAGAATTTATGATCTCATGGATAGCAAAATTGCAATAAGCAGAGATGTGATATTTGATGAAGGAGCCTATTGGGATTGGAATATGAACAAAGTTAAAAGGCATGAAGTTGGTGGTTCAAGTACACAAGATGACACGTTTATCGATGAAGTCAATGAACCAGAATTCGATATTCAAGACACAACCGACACTGATGTGTTAAGAACAAGAACACTTGCTGATGTCTACGAGTCTTGTAATGTTGTTGATATAGAGCCTGCAAGCTATACAGATGCCGTAAAACACGATGAATGGATTAAAGCCATGAAGTCTGAACTTGAAATGATCAAGAAAAATAACACTTGGAAGCTTGTTGACTTGCCAGAAGGGAAAAGTGCAATAGGTGTGAAATGGGTGTTCAGAACTAAATATCATCCTGACGGTTCAATTCACAAGCACAAAGCAAGACTAGTAGTAAAAGGGTATTCTCAAATTCCCGGTGTAGATTTCGGAGATACTTTTGCTCCGGTTGCTCGTCATGATACTATCAAGTTATTGTTAGCTGTATCTGCTCAACGTAATTTGAAAATTCACCATCTTGATGTCAAGTCTGCATTTCTCAATGGTGAACTTGAGGAGGAGATCTATGTAAACCAACCTGAAGGTTTTGAAGTAACTGGACAAGAAGAAAAGGTATACAGACTCTACAAGGCACTTTATGGTCTAAAACAAGCACCTAGAGCTTGGTATGCTAAGATCGATGCTCATTTACTAAATCATGACTTCAAGAAGAGTTCAAGTGAGTCAACTCTTTACGTAAAGAAATTCAACTCTCAAGATAAGTTAATTATCTCTCTTTACGTTGATGATTTGCTTGTGATCGGAAGCAATGATGATCTTATTATGAAGTTTAAGAAGCAAATGGAATTTGAATTTGATATGTCAGATTTAGGGCTGGTAAATTATTTTCTTGGCATGGAGATAAAACAACAGTCCGATGGTGTTCATATCTCACAAAGAAAGTATGCAAGTGATATGCTCAAAAGATTTAACATGCTTTCTTGCAAACAAGTTGCATCACCGCTTGTTTTGAATTGTAAGTTATCCAAAGATGATGGAGAAATGTTGGTTAATCCAACGCCTTACCGAAGTATTGTTGGAAGCTTATTATATTTGACAATCTCAAGACCGGACTTAGCATATGCAGCTAGTTTTCTATCTAGATTTATGAAAGCACCGTCTACTTATCATTTGGGAGCTGCAAAGAGAGTCCTAAGATACTTGAAAGGTTCTCTTGATTGCGGGATTATGTTCGAAAGAAACAAAGATGTGAAACTTGAAGGATATTCTGATAGTGATTGGGCTGGAAGCATTGATGATATGAAAAGTACTTCTGGCTATATTTTCACTCTTGGTTCGGGAGCTTTTTGTTGGAATTCAAGTAAACAAAAAGTTGTTGCACAATCTACAGCTGAAGCAGAATATATAGCAATTGCTGCTGCTGTCAATCATGCTATTTGGGTTAGAAAAATATTATCTGATTTGGAGCTAACTCAAAAAGATCCAACTATAATCTTTTGTGACAACAAGTCTGCTATTGCTATAGCAGAAAATCCTGTGCAACATGGAAGAACAAAGCACATCAACGTCAAGTATCATGCCATCCGAGAAGCTGAGAAGAATAAAGAAGTGAAGTTGAAATATTGCACATCCGAAGCTCAATTGGCAGATATGCTGACAAAGCCACTTACTGGAATGAAGCTAGATCATTTGAAGGCTCAAGTAATGATTACCAACAACAATCTTAAGGAGGAGTGTTAATGCATCTAAGATTGTTTTTGGAATTTAGTATCTTTAAGTTTTGTTTATTTAGTATGAAGATATTTTGTAACCTTAGTTACTAAGAAAACTTAACCATGAAGAAAACTTAGTGGTTAAGAAAGTTCTACTATTAAGTAGACTTAACCTTTAAGGAAACTTACCTCCTAAGTAGCTTAGCAAGCAAGAATACTTAGAGGTGAAGTAAAACAATCTTGTTAAGTTGTGTAAGCCTATAAATAGGCATATAATGTTCAAAAGTTAGATATATCAAAAACCTTTCAATTCTATTGTAACTCTCTCTTTCATTATCAATATAATCTTCCAAAGTGTTGATTTATATCTAATCTTAAAAACATTAACATTCACGAGCAAGTCTGGCTAACAACTTTGGCAGTGACATGAGGTTCTTCCATTTTTGAGCGACTGATTCTCCTTTGATCACAATATGCCTTCGCATCCGATATTAACATATTAGTAAGAAAGTTGGTTCTCGTAAGATATATATGTGGTGTTCCTCTTCATTACCAGGTTGATTACATTTGTTGTGTCGATCATCCTCAGAGTAACACGTTCAAGGTCTTCTTCGTCTGATTCAAAAGTTTGATCTGGATCCACCTTACTGTCGGTGCTAGATTTACACCACTTTCATATTCTTCTTCTAAGGATTCAGTAGGATGATCTTGTGCTGAAGAAGGTCGACCGTGGTCTGTTGGACTGGTAACGGGGTAAACAAATGTTGCCTCTGCTTCGGTTGTTGACATCTTTGCCCTTTTCAACCCCTTAGGATGATCAGAGTCATGGTCATCATGTTGTCTTCTCGTTCCTTGCGCAGCCGTCTTGCAAGATTGATCAATAAGTTCCAATCGAGCAGCCATTTGTTTGACAAGAGGATCCTCTTGACTAAAAGAGTCGAATGTTTCAGAGATAAGGATTTGCAGGAGCAGTGCATTTGTTGGCGATAGATTAGACTCGGACCGAAGCTTTGCAAGTAATTGTCTTTTCAGATCATCAATCGAAGGATCAGTAGCTTTGGCTTTGGCTTTTGTCATGAACGTTTGGATGTCATGAAGGTGTTGTGATATCATCGTCTGAAATGCAGTAAATTCAGATTTGGACACGAAGTCCGAGTTAGTTTCGGTGCCTCTTAGGCGTTCCGTTTGGACAACAGGAATCTCCGAAAAGGAACCTATGTGGCCTATGTTCACAGTTGGCATCGTGGTAGCTTTGACAGAACTTCCACTCATCAGCACTGGCACACTTGTATGCACAGCTCCGAGTGTTCCGACAAGTTCACGAAGAACCTGCGAACCAGATGTTGACGCATCTGTCCTAGCCAAAGAAGTATCAAAATCAAGTGGCCCTAGACTCGATTGTGCATGAAATGAAGTCGGCGACGGTGGCGATCGTCTGCATGTTTCAATATCAGCAAACTCCAAATGAGTAGCCGGTAGTGTAGGTGCTTGTTCCCTGTGATTATATAAAGCATCAGCTTGTTGAGAAGCTGGTGAGTGGCTAGGTGAAGTCTGTGCATGCACCACTGGGCGAGTGGTGTCTGTTTCAATACCAACATTTAACGTATGAGTGTCGATAGCAAATGTGGTAGCCAGACTTGTAGTTGGCTGGGAACTCAATCCTATTGTTCTCACTCCCCCTTGACGTTTTCCCATTTCCCTAAGTCTGGCAAGAGAAAACGGTGGTATAGACCTAGGAGTAACGTCATCGTCATCAACATCGTTTTCAGCCTCATCATCGTCATTGTGTGGAGGCAATGAGATATTCAAAGAAGGTAATCTTGCAGAGTGTGTATCCTCGCTCCCTCTTGCCTCATGTGTAATCGGTTCACCTAATTGAGGCTTCATGATGGGAATCTCAAGTTGTTCATCCATTTGTTGCTCAGGCCCTCTACCCTCTCTAACATCCCTCTTATTTTCATTTTCCCTCTGCTCTCCCCGTAGACCTAATCCCTCAAGGTAAGCTCCTTGGGCAAGTTCAACCGGTTCTCTTTGAGCCATTGGAGCAGGGTGTAACACTCTAAACTCCCTAACGGCCTGAGCTTCTTGATTTGCATACGCTAAGAGCTCCTCTGTCAAGGGCATGACTTCAACTCCAGGTGTTGTGATAGGGTCGTGAAAGTACTTTATTTGGAAGTCCCTGACAGTCATTTCATGTGCTCGTGGTCGGATTTCAGGAATCTTGCGCATGCAGTACGCAATCATCATCTGTAGAAACCGTTGAGCGGGCACAAACTTCCTTGCCCTGCCTGTTCCTTTAGCCTGAATAACTTCAACTAGCTCCGTCCACAATGTCCAAGCATAGTTGTGATGTCTGTTGTAAGCGAAGCTGTGGAACATGCGGAGTATTCGGAGACTAGCTCGATCTGTTCCTGTGGCCTTAACTGTCAGACATCTGTCTAGGATGGAATACATGCAGTGTTAATGTTTTTAAGATTAGATATAAATCAACACTTTGGAAGATTATATTGATAATGAAAGAGAGAGTTACAATAGAATTGAAAGGTTTTTGATATATCTAACTTTTGAACATTATATGCCTATTTATAGGCTTACACAACTTAACAAGATTGTTTTACTTCACCTCTAAGTATTCTTGCTTGCTAAGCTACTTAGGAGGTAAGTTTCCTTAAAGGTTAAGTCTACTTAATAGTAGAACTTTCTTAACCACTAAGTTTTCTTCATGGTTAAGTTTTCTTAGTAACTAAGGTTACAAAATATCTTCATACTAAATAAACAAAACTTAAAGATACTAAATTCCAAAAACAATCTTAGATGCATTAACACTCCTCCTTAAGATTGTTGTTGGTAATCATTACTTGAGCCTTCAAATGATCTAGCTTCATTCCAGTAAGTGGCTTTGTCAGCATATCTGCCAATTGAGCTTCGGATGTGCAATATTTCAACTTCACTTCTTTATTCTTCTCAGCTTCTCGGATGGCATGATACTTGACGTTGATGTGCTTTGTTCTTCCATGTTGCACAGGATTTTCTGCTATAGCAATAGCAGACTTGTTGTCACAAAAGATTATAGTTGGATCTTTTTGAGTTAGCTCCAAATCAGATAATATTTTTCTAACCCAAATAGCATGATTGACAGCAGCAGCAATTGCTATATATTCTGCTTCAGCTGTAGATTGTGCAACAACTTTTTGTTTACTTGAATTCCAACAAAAAGCTCCCGAACCAAGAGTGAAAATATAGCCAGAAGTACTTTTCATATCATCAATGCTTCCAGCCCAATCACTATCAGAATATCCTTCAAGTTTCACATCTTTGTTTCTTTCGAACATAATCCCGCAATCAAGAGAACCTTTCAAGTATCTTAGGACTCTCTTTGCAGCTCCCAAATGATAAGTAGACGGTGCTTTCATAAATCTAGATAGAAAACTAGCTGCATATGCTAAGTCCGGTCTTGAGATTGTCAAATATAATAAGCTTCCAACAATACTTCGGTAAGGCGTTGGATTAACCAACATTTCTCCATCATCTTTGGATAACTTACAATTCAAAACAAGCGGTGATGCAACTTGTTTGCAAGAAAGCATGTTAAATCTTTTGAGCATATCACTTGCATACTTTCTTTGTGAGATATGAACACCATCGGACTGTTGTTTTATCTCCATGCCAAGAAAATAATTTACCAGCCCTAAATCTGACATATCAAATTCAAATTCCATTTGCTTCTTAAACTTCATAATAAGATCATCATTGCTTCCGATCACAAGCAAATCATCAACGTAAAGAGAGATAATTAACTTATCTTGAGAGTTGAATTTCTTTACGTAAAGAGTTGACTCACTTGAACTCTTCTTGAAGTCATGATTTAGTAAATGAGCATCAATCTTAGCATACCAAGCTCTAGGTGCTTGTTTTAGACCATAAAGTGCCTTGTAGAGTCTGTATACCTTTTCTTCTTGTCCAGTTACTTCAAAACCTTCAGGTTGGTTTACATAGATCTCCTCCTCATGTTCACCATTGAGAAATGCAGACTTGACATCAAGATGGTGAATTTTCAAATTACGTTGAGCAGATACAGCTAACAATAACTTGATAGTATCATGACGAGCAACCGGAGCAAAAGTATCTCCGAAATCTACACCGGGAATTTGAGAATACCCTTTTACTACTAGTCTTGCTTTGTGCTTGTGAATTGAACCGTCAGGATGATATTTAGTTCTGAACACCCATTTCACACCTATTGCACTTTTCCCTTCTGGCAAGTCAACAAGCTTCCAAGTGTTATTTTTCTTGATCATTTCAAGTTCACACTTCATGGCTTTAATCCATTCATCGTGTTTTACGGCATCTGTATAGCTTGCAGGCTCTATATCAACAACATTACAAGACTCGTAGACATCAGCAAGTGTTCTTGTTCTTAACACATCAGTGTCGGTTGTGTCTTGAATATCAAATTCTGGTTCATTGACTTCATCGATAAACGTGTCATCTTGTGTACTTGAACCACCAACTTCATGCCTTTTAACTTTGTTCATATTCCAATCCCAATAGGCTCCTTCATCAAATATCACATCTCTGCTTATTGCAATTTTGCTATCCATGAGATCATAAATTCTATATCCTTTTGATTCTGTTGCATAACCCAAAAAGATACCTTTTCTAGCTTTTTCATCAAGCTTTGACCTCTTGACATCTGGAATATGGTAATAACAGATAGACCCAAAAATCTTTAAGTGTTTGATCGAAGGTTTAATACCTGACCAAGCTTCAATTGGAGTCTTATCACTTACGGCTTTTGTTGCTAATCGGTTGAGCAAATACACTGATGTAGCTACAGACTCGGCCCAAAATGTTTTTGGTAATTTCTTTTCATAAATCATTGATCTCGCCATCTCCATAACAGTTCTATTTTTTCTTTCAGAAACTCCATTTTGTTGTGGTGAGTATGGAACTGTAACCTGATGTATTACTCCTTGCTGTCGAAGAAAATCTTCAAACTCATTAGAAGTGTATTCTCCACCATTGTCAGTTCTGAGAATACGCAAAGTATTTCCACTTTGCACTTCGACAAGTTTCTTGAAATTCTTGAATGTTGAAAGAACTGAAGCTTTGCTGCTAAGAAAATAAACCCAACACATTCTTGTATAATCATCAATGAAAAGTACAAAGTACTTGTTGCCACTGCAGGATGATGTAGACATAGGACCACAAATATCATAATGCACAATCTCTAGTTTTTGTGTGGCTCTTGTTACACTATATTTTGAAAATGGCAACCTGTGACTTTTTTCCAATTCACAACCTTCACATATAGAATCAACTTCAGTGATGGCAGGCATATCATTCACCAACTGAGTAGTATGCATGTGCTTGAGCGTTCTATAATTGAAGTGACCAAATCTTTTATGCCATTTCAAACTATCATCTTCCGTAATAGAAAAAGCACTAGCATTTGCAACATCAAGCTTCAAGTAGAAACCATTATTCACCATATCAAGCGTAGCTACTTTGGAACCAGCAGCGTTCAAAATAGAGCAACAAGAATCTTTAAAATTCACGCTATAGCCGTTTTTCGTCATTTGCGGCACACTTAATAAATTTTGATCAAGTTCAGGAATATACAAGACATCAGAGATGTATTTGGTACCTTGCTTTGTGTTAACAGCAATAGTGCCTCTTCCTTTAACTTGAACAACTTCTCCATTTCCCAACTTTACTCTAGTGTTGACTGCTGTATCAAGACTTGTAAAGAAGGAAGGATCTGGAGTCATATGGCTTGTACATCCACTATCCACTAGCCATGTAAGATCCTTTGAACATATGTCAACATGTGATGCCATGAACAAGTGCTCATCTTCTTTGTTGTTCTCTTCTGAAACATTTGCTTGTTGAAGTTGATGTGAATGTCCTTGATTTTTCTTTGCTCTACAATATTTTTCAATATGCCCAAACTTTTTGCAAAAGTTGCACTTAAAGTTTGGTTTATCTTTGAACCAACAATCGGCTTCTTGATTGTTTGTGTTTTGACAAATTTTACATGGAGGAAAATTACATTTCTTTGATGTTGAAGAACTTTGTGAGGTAGTAGAGCCTTTGTTCCCCTTGTTGAAATTTCTTCTCTTGTAAGTATTCTGCTTTGTACTTTCAGTCTTGTTATTTCTTTGAGATGCTTGAAAAGCACCTTCAATTTTTCCTTCTGATCTTACAGAAACTCTCTGCTCTTGAGCTTCGAGCTTGCTTGTTAGCTCAGAAATTGTAAGCACACTAAGATCGCAAGACTCTTCAATAGCAGAAATTTTAGCTTCAAATTTTTGAGGAACGCTTATCATCATTTTCTCCACTACTTTTTGCTCTTTCACGTCTTCACCTTGTAACCTCATTCGATTAACCACATCCATCATTCTTGCTGAATAATCTTTGACAAGTTCATCATCTTTCATTTTCAATAATTCAAACTCTCTTCTGAGAGTTAATAATCTGACAGCTTTTACTCTATCAGTACCTTCATATGTCTCTTGGAGTTTGTCCCACACTTCTTTTGGTGTCTCCAAGTGCATGATGGAGGTGAAAATTTGGTCAGCAAGTCCTGATTGCAAACAGGTAAGTGCCTTGTCTTTTTTCAGCAATTCTTCTTCATAAGATTTTAATTGAGCAATCGTTGGATTTGCTCTAAGAGCTGGAGGATCTTCACCAGTCTCTACAACCTTCCATAACCCTTGAGACTTCAAATACGTCTTCATTTTGACTGCCCAAATATGATAGTGCAATCCAGAAAATATTGGAATTGCAAGAGCAGCTGAACTAGATGCCATGTCTAGTTAATTCTCAAGTGTTTCACTCCCTCTCGTGTTTCTCTCAAGTAAATCACACGGCCCCTTAAGAAGTGGGCTCTGATACCACTGTTAATGTTTTTAAGATTAGATATAAATCAACACTTTGGAAGATTATATTGATAATGAAAGAGAGAGTTACAATAGAATTGAAAGGTTTTTGATATATCTAACTTTTGAACATTATATGCCTATTTATAGGCTTACACAACTTAACAAGATTGTTTTACTTCACCTCTAAGTATTCTTGCTTGCTAAGCTACTTAGGAGGTAAGTTTCCTTAAAGGTTAAGTCTACTTAATAGTAGAACTTTCTTAACCACTAAGTTTTCTTCATGGTTAAGTTTTCTTAGTAACTAAGGTTACAAAATATCTTCATACTAAATAAACAAAACTTAAAGATACTAAATTCCAAAAACAATCTTAGATGCATTAACATGTAGTACCACGGCCCTAACAGACGTCGTCTCCAGAACTGTGTGGCCTTTTCCAATGGGCCATCATATCCAAGTCTTTGAATATCTCGACAGATTTCCTCTTCTGATAGATCTTCATCATATGCATCCTTGCCAGGGAAATCCTGAGGCCTTGGTAGTTGGAGAATTCTTTGGAACTTTTGAAAAGTAATCTCCACAGTATAGTCTTCAATATCCCCCGTTATGTGAAAATTGCCAGGATCTGGATGATATTCGAGTGTATTCCAAAACTGTTGAAGGTATACTTGAGGAGGTCTTGGGCACGGTCGTCTAGATATTACATAGCCTATCCGATGTCCAAGTAGAATTTCCTCCACTACTCTGTTTGAGAGACGAAGAGCTGGATCTTCTTCCGTTTTGTTCAAAAAGGTTTGATCCAGTAGGAAATTGTTAGGCTTAATCTCCAGCCAGAGTTGTCTTGGAAAAATTTGTTCGGAAGAGCGCGAAGGATGAATGGCTGATCGTGAAGTTAATTCATCGTCAGAAGAATGATGTTGTTCTTCAGATATGTGTGCGTGTTGTGGACTGTTTTCAGCTGAGTGTGATCTAGAAGCCATTTGACCTGTGTAAAGCTGAGTGTTAGATATTTATTGATGAACTAGACTTAGCTAATAATATTTGTCATATATAAGGAGTTAGATAGAATAGGACTGAATTGATAATGGGTCTCTTATGAGAAATAAATTAACTCAAAGAATCCAAAGTCGTTATGTAAAGACAGTGACTTTTCAGATTAAATTTCCTTTAGACAAACAATTTCTTAGGCTAAGTGAACTTTTAAGTGAGTTCATATACAAGGATACAAACACTTAGAAAAAGGTTTGCACAACTTTCAAATGAAGATGGATTCGAAAGGTCACCTGAAAACAATAGTGTTCATAAATGGCTTTGGGACTAGATAGTGATACTTCCGAATTATAAAGTATCAACTCTCGAATTCAACATATATCGGAAGTTAACTTGGAAAATATTTGAAGTCCATGAAAATTGGTTTGTGATTCGAAAATTAACTTAGGAAAATATTGCTCATTTAAATGTGAATCGTATATGATTGGAGAGTTGTAACTCTCGAATCCTATAGAACTTGAATGTTAACTTAGAAAATATTTGGCCACTTTAAAAGACATCAGTTGTAACTTTCGAGTACAACATGGAATGGGGTTTCATTACTTAGAAAACTTTTTGGCGAAAAGATTTGTCATTCCTTTTCTATTCAAGAGTTGTAACTCTCGAATAAAGAGGTTTACACTTAGAAAAAATATCGATTTCCTGAAAGCCAAAAACACCTTCGAAATATAACTTTATGTATCAAAAAGGTGTTCTTCAAAAACGTTTTAACTTTCTTAGTTCCAAGAGAGCGATTTTCAGAAACTTTAAACCTACTTCCGGAAATAGTATACTCATAAAACATTATTAAAACCCACATTCATGCATTAAATCGAGTTTAATACTTTGGTATACGAAATCGCTTTAAACACTTCACAATACTCATATAGAAGATTTAGAAGATGAAGAACTTGAAGAACTATATGAAAATTTTAGAGAGAATCGATGATGAAGATGTTGAAGTGAAGACGGGGAAAGGCTATTTAAAGCTTTTGAAAATTTCGGCTCTCCTTAAACCCACATTTGACCTGCACAAAAAAAAAATTAATTAAAAAATTCATAGAAAGAAAGAAATAAATGTGTCCCCCACTTTTCAATGAAATCCACCGTCTCAATAATAGTCATGTCAACAATTAAATCCACAAGATTGTTAACAGGATAGTTTAATAAATTTGTTTAACGGAATGATTAAAATTTTGACAAAATCGCCTCAATAAACTTGCAGCCTTCTTTGACCAAAAATCAAATTAGATGCAACTAACTTTTCGCCTCCAATAGATATGCATTTCCCTTTTTCCAGGTTTACAAAACTAACGAATCACAGAACATATTTCTTATCTAGCTTTTGACATAAAAAAAATAATTTTTGATCCTTGAATGAATTTTGACCAATTTTGAAACCAAAGAAATAAACCAATTCGTACCTAGGCTAACCCTTTTGACGAACAGTGACGGTTTCACAAGCAAATAAAAACAAAAAAGATATAAATTAAAACCAATCTATTCGCTCTGATACCAATTGTAATTCCCAAATATGAAGCAATTAAGCATAAATATATGAATACCCCAAGAACAATATGAATAATATAAAGAACACAATATGACTATTCAAAGATGTGAACACTCTTAGGGTGCGTTTGGTACAGAGAATTAAGGATTGAGAAATGGAAATAAGAGGAATTCTCATGTTTGTTAACATGGGAATTCCTCTTATTTCCATTTCTAAATCCTTAATTCTCAATACCAAACATAGTATTAGTATAATGATTCAAAGTTTTCTCCCAAAAGATTACATGCTATATATGAACTAAGGAAGAAAAAACCTCATGGTATTTTTTACAGCAAGATGGATTCCTCTTTAAGGGAAACAAGCTTTGTATCCGGTAAAGAAGCATGCATGCTGGAGGTATTGCAGGACATTTTGGGATCGATAAGACTCTTGCTATGCTACATGAGCATTTTTATTGGCCACGGATGATTAAACACGTTCAAGATATGATCAAGAGATGTTCAGTGTGTAAAATGGCCAAAAACCATCAACAATGTCCAGGACTATACACTCCTTTTGTCCTAATGCTCCATGGGAAGATGCAAGTATGGACTTCGTGTTGGGCTTACCAAGGACACAAGGAAACAATGATGCAGTAATGGTGGATTGGTGGTTGTGGATAGATTTTCAAAGATGGCTCACTTTGTACCTTGCAACAAGACACGTGATGTTGTTCAAACTGCCGAAATATACTTTAAAGAGATTGTTAAGCTTCAAGGTGTACCACGAACCAGAGTTTCTGATAAGGGATTCAAAATTTAAGTAAATCTGGAGAACATTATAGAAGACAATGGGAACGAAACTTTTGTTCTCCTCAAACAGATGGACAAACTGAAGTGGTAAATCAAACTCTTGATGCTTTGATGAGAATCTTTGTTAAAGAAAAAAATCAGAAGGCATGTGATCATGTTCTTCCACATGTTGAGTTTGCCTACAATCGATCCGAGAGCAGGTTCACAGGCAAATGTCATTTTAAGGTTGTTTATGGAGTTAACCACTTAACCCATCTACCCCACTTGATTTGGCAAGAAACGAAGTTGATAAGATGCATTTTTATGCTGAAGCAGAACAAAGGGCAGGGCAGAAGAAATTAAGAAGCTGCATGCTGAAGTTGGAGAACAAATCACTAGATCGAACGAGAAGTTATCAACAACAAGCTAACGAGACTAGAAAACCAAAACTCTTCAAAACTGGGGATCAAGTATGGGTGCATCTCAGAAAAGAAAGGTTTCCCACAAAGAGAGTCTAAATTACAGCTCAGGGCTGACGGACCTTTTGAAGTTCTTGAGAGAGTCAATGATAATGCCTACAAGATCAAGTTACCAGGCAAGTATGAAGTTTCAAGTACATTAAATGTTGCTGATTTAAGTCCCTATTTTCCACCCGAATCAGAAGAACCGATTGATTTTGAGGCAAATTCTTCTCAACCTGGGGAGAATGATGTAGGAGCGTTGGTAGTTAATTCAAATTGAACCTGATTAGTTTGGTTGAGATTTAAAACATTCATGGAGCTGCGAAAGATTTGGAGATTCTCGAGTATTCTTCCAAATTAATCACCTTCATTAAGTAATGAATCTTTCTTCTCAAAGGTCACTTGTCATGAAACTACCTGAGAGTTATTAAGTGGTTGACCATTTAATCAGTCTTGGAAACTATCCTTTTATTTAATATTTTCTTAGCAGTTAATGTAATGAGTCTAGGAAGTTGGTTTATCATTATGTTTATCCATAGTTTTCCCTATTTAAGGGCACATTTTGTAACCTGAAAGGCAGAATATTATCATCCAAAGTTCTGAGAATTCAATCTCTGTGTTAAAAAACCATTCTGGTCATCAGTTGGAGTCGGATCCAATTGTGGATACAAGTTAGTGGAGAGGATTCCTCTTACCTTAGGGTGTGAAGTGAGAGTTTGAGGATTCAAACCGAAGCGGCATCTCAGTTCTTAGTTAACTAATTTTCAGGATTGGGTTACTTACTGAGTTCATATCCATTATTTCATTTTTAAAAGTCTGTTACCACCCACCATTTTTGTTATTATCCGTTAAAACTACCGATCTTTTTGTTAGACTTGCATCATTTTGAATGGGAAATATAATAATAAGTAACTAGGCATAAGTTTTTAAACTAAGTGAAGAAAAACTAACCAGAATGGTCCTGCATTTCCATCAACAATTTCATCTCTTCAAGTAATGCCACAGCCCCACTGGTCACACTTGTTGAATTGCGCTTCTCTTCATTGGTGGTCATACTTGTACGACAAATTAATCCCTTTCTGCATCAACAACAAAACAAGGGTCTTCTCATAATCAAACCTACCAAACCCATCTTTAAAATAATTCAAGCTTGACACTAAATCTGGCTAATTGTTTACCAATATTATATTTTTCCGTCAAGAAACCGTACCACCATTGATGACAAAAGGCAAGATCAGCCAAAAACAAAGTTGTGTTTAGCAACAAAAATATTTTATTTCTTTTCTAGAAATCAAATCTGGTTTTTGTTTTCCAAAAAGCTACTGAAAATCTACAAAATGCTTTCAAATGTTGTTGCACTTTCCAATTTAGAAAAAAACAAAAAATTTGTTGTGTATCATCATAACAAATTATAAACTTGCCATGTATAAATTGAACCCATAACTCATATGCATAAGCATAATCCTACTGAATATGATAAACAACATTTGGTTACAAAACATTCTGTTAAAAGAAACAGGAATAAGTTCTGTCAGTACAAGTCCAAAACCAATTAAGGTAAAAGCATTCAGATCAGACTCATATCGTTTCACCAAAAGCACATCTATAACAAGTAAGACCATAGTTAGAACTAAAACCACTTGAATCCAGCCCTATAAGTCCAAAATCTACAATTCAAATGTTTCATTCCCTTGTTCTTTATGTGCTAAATACTACCATCACAATGAAGAAAACCATAAGGGGGCATTTGGTACAGTGGAATGGAAATGGGAGAGTTTTATATTGTCTATCTAACCATGATACACTAACAAAAACATGGATTCCATTCCCTTTTCCAATTATAGTGTTTTCTCGATTCTCTACTAAAATATAAAGAATCGAGTAGTGGGAAAGGGAATGGAATCCTATTTTTTTGTTGTGTATTGACATCCTCATTATTAGAAAAACAATGTAAAATTTCATTCATTTCCATTCCTTTTAATTCCACCGTACCTGAAGCCTCCTAAGTTTATTAGTCAAACACATAATTAAATGTTGTTATAAACACTTGCACATCATAAAGAAAATAAAAAAAACCCCTCAAACACAATATAGCATAGTCAAATAAGTTAGACTTTGTCCAACAAACTACCTTCAAAGGCAACTATTAATAATTATAATAATAATAATTAATTAGGCCTCATTCGGCAACAAAATTAGGTCACATTAAGCAATTATATGAAAGATAATATAGCAATTTCGATTTCAAGCAACATTCGAGATATGAAAGATAAAGACTAAGATTAAGCATTATATGGCCATATTCAGTAGTGGATAACTTATATGGAGTATTCATTGTTTAGATTTTGAGGTTCATCAAGTCAAGTGTCGGTCGAGTCAGGTTTTATATAGGAATTTTTATGTGTGGATTCTAATTTCCTGTTGTAAAATGGTATAAAGCCCTCACGAACGTATGAAACGCAAATCTTTGATCAAATTCAGTCTAACAGACGAGAGAGTTGCTCACTAGCCTTCTTGAATTCCACAGAGCTGTTCTTTAGCGTTATCCGTTGATTTTATGCTTATCACAAAATAAACTAATACTTTGCTAACAATTAAAGCATATTAATTTTTCAGCATAAAGTCAAAATTCAAAACCTCTGATTATAATGGAAACAACAATACATATTAACAGGTACATTCTACAGAAAATAAGCATTAAAAGAAAGATATAAAGAATTAGGGTTTATTCACCTGTAGTGTAGAGGAGACCCATGAGATATCGGCACCAGAGAAGAGCAAGAGTGGCAGAGCGAGAGCGAGAGCAGCCACAGGGCAGCTGAAGAGCGACCAAAAGTGTTGAATGTATATGCTTCCACGATTCGATTCTGTACGTATGGTTGATCATTTAAACGAATATTTTGACATTTTTATCGGTAACATTATTTATTTTTTCGTGGTAACAATTTTTTATTTTTTTATTAATAACAGTAAATGATGACCTACAGGTTTGTTTAACAGGTCACCAACAATTTTTCAGTTATAAAAAATAGTAACAATTTTTCATATTTTCATTAATAACAGTAACATATCAATTAAACCAAACCTTTATTTTAATTTTTAAGTTTTTCTAAGATTCCATAAACACCAAAATAAACTCAAATGTTTCAATTTATTTAATTACATTACTACTATGTTTAGTGACTATTTTTTTAATTATATTAGATTTATTTATTTACAATTTTATTTTTTCATAACCTTATAAATTTTTAATATATATTCTGAATATTTATTTACGATTAGATAATATTCGATTATTTATTCACAATTATATATAATATGAACGAAAAAAAATACTACGAATCATTTCAATTTCACCTTTTCCAAACGAAAAACATGATCATTCTCTTTTTATTTTTTCCAACAAAATAATATGAACTATTTTGGTTTTTTAGTTTTCTCGATCTAAATAGGTTGTAGATTTTTTATATAAAAAAACTAAAAATAAAAATTGGTTGCAATATTTTTCGAGCAGAAAAACTATAAACCATAATTATTCATAATTTTTGTATTGTTAAAAATTGTAACACCCCGTTTTTGAAAAATATTACGTGGATTTAATTTATCGGTTGATTAAATTATTAATATTGTGTTGGGGCAATGGTATGACGATTAGTGGAATGAACACGTGTCGGGGTCAAGTATACATGTCACCAGATTATAATTCTAGCGGATTATTAATAATTATGAGACCACAAAATTAAATGGGAATATTGATATTGATTATGAAATATTGATAACGGGGTCGGGTATAGGTATCAAATCAGCGTTATAAACGATATGTTTACATGTATAACATGTTTAACTCTTTGCTTCCTATTCATTCCTTCCAAATTCAATTGAGAAGTAGTTATGTATCGTTTTTATGGGTTGCAATATTTTTCATTTGGCAAAACTATAAACTGCAATACTTCATAGTTTTTTTCGTTGTTAAAAACACAAAAATAAATTAGTTGCAATTATTTTGTACGAAAAATCAAAAAAGATTTATAGTTTTTTGTAAAAAAATCTAAAACATGATTGGCTCATAGTTTTTCATTCGGGAAATCTAAAAGTTGAATGGTTTGTAATCAATTTCGTTTGGAATTTACTAAAAAGTCGAACAATTTGTAATTTTTTTTATTTCAAATGAAAAGTACTACGAATGAAAAAATATTGCGACTCATTGTGATTTATAGTTTTATGAATGACAAATGTTGAGACTCATTTTGATTTTTTGTTTTCTAAAGAAAAAACTATGACCCATTTAGATTGGAAGAAACTAAAAAATGGAACGATTTGTATTATTTTGTTAGGAAAAACAAAGAAAATGATGGTTCGTAGTTTTTAAGTTGGAAAAACTGAAAATTGAAATGATTCATAGTATTTTTTTCATTCATATTATATATAATTGTGAATAAATAATCAAATATTATTTATCCGTAAATATTCAGAATATAAATTTGGTTTATTTTGGTGTTTATGAAATATTAGAAAACTTAATAAAATAAAATCAATTATGGTTTAATTTGATATGTTACTATTATTGATAAAAATCTGAAAAGATGTTACCATTTTTTATAACTGAAAAGTTGGTGACATGCTAAACAGGTTTACAGGTCACCAATTACTATCATTGATATGTAACAACCAAGTTTTAACGTTTCTGTAAAATATTTAATAATGTAATTTAATTACATAAATTGTAATTGTAATTTAATTAAATAATAAAAAATTATTTAAATAAGTTAAATAATATGTCATGTATTAATTATAAAGTTAATTATATGTTATGTTATAATATAAAGTTCATATATTAAAAGAAAGAGATGAGCAAAGGTTTGGTGGCCAAATTTTATAAAGTATAAAACTTGATTTTATATATATATATATATATATATATATATATATATATATATATATATATATATATATATATATATATATATATATATATATATATATATATATATATATGAGTCAGGTTCAATAAAGTACCTCTCGAAATCAAGTGCACCCGAAGGTACCAACCTTAAAAAACTTTTTTTAAATTTTTTTTCTCATAACCATGTTTAAATTAATGTTATACACATGATATATGAATTTCACATACATTCACACTTTCTGTGTCCTTAAAACTTATGTGAATGCTCAATGCATATTTATGTGAATGGTCATCCATGTGAATGGTCATTTCACACAATGTGAATGGTGTGAATGACCATTCACATGATCTTTTTTTATCATTCACAAGATTTATGATGTTGCTCCTTTTGAAAAAAGTCTTATAATGTTGTCTTATACATGTTTATTCAAAAAAAATATATGTGAATGATCATTCAAATTAGGGTACGCTGGAATCTCATAGGTACGCTGATGAACCTGATATATATATATATATATATATCACCAATTACTATCATTGATATGTAACAACCAAGTTTTAACGTTTCTGTAAAATATTTAATAATGTAATTTAATTACATAAATTGTAATTGTAATTTAATTAAATAATAAAAAATTATTTAAATAAGTTAAATAATATGTCATGTATTAATTATAAAGTTAATTATATGTTATGTTATAATATAAAGTTCATATATTAAAAGAAAGAGATGAGCAGAGGTTTGGTGGCCAAATTTTATAAAGTATAAAACTTTGATTTTATATATATATATATATATATATATATATATATATATATATATATATATATATATATATATATATATATATATATGACTCAGTTCCCCCAAGACGGTTCGGGTTCGTTCTCTCTCACAAGAATACCCACGTTTTACTCCGTCTATCAGCAAGAATCATACATTCTTGCCCCAAACAATGCAGAAATTTATCAAGATAATTTACATAACACATGAACAAACCAATATCAAGCAACAACATCTACAGATTTCAGATAAATTACTTTAAACTACAAATTTGGAGGCTTGGATGTTTTTTTTTTTTTTTTTTTTTTAAGAGAACCGAATCTCAAATTTAAGACGTGAATGTGGTTGCATGTTATATATTCTTGTGGAATAGTATAAATCGAGTACTAGAGAAGTAATATACTAAATTTCAGCCTTTGATTCGAACAATAAGTATGATTTTCAGATATTACTATGTGTTTTAGTGTGTCTTTGATGGATTGTTGAAAACAGTCAAAAAGATACTGATTTGGTATGTTTTATGTTAAAAAGTGTTAAAAAAGTACACGTAAGCTTATATCAATATATTTTCAGTCACAAATATGTATAAAATGACCGAAACGAAATCTGGAAAATTTCTAAGTATTGGATCCGAATTCGGTTGGGACCCGAACTCGGATGATTAATGATCCGAACTCGGATGTCCCAAATTCGGATAGCCAATTTCGGATGTATAAGCTGTCAAGAACAGAAATAATTAATTGTGTGTGTGTGTGTACAATGTGAGAGACCCGAGATTCACATCTTGTAAATCTCGGATGAGAGTCCAATACTAATATATATATATATATATATATATATATATATATATATATATATATATATATATATATATATATATATATATAGAGAGAGAGAGAGAGAGAGAGGGAGGTTCAATTGAGAACTTTTATACATCGAGGTACAAAAGAACCTATATCATCCATTAGATCAAAAAATTGTATGGATTAGATTCATGGCAAAAGGGTAAATAGTTGGACAATTTTATGCATCTTGTGCATTATGGAAACAAACAAGGAAGGGCATTTTGGGGAATGTGCATACCTCATTAAATTTAATATTTCAACAAATAATCAAATAATAAATGTTAAATAAATTCAATTGATACATTTCCAAACTCAACAAAAATTACACAAATTCAAAACAGATGATGGAGATCGATGCATTTCATCGTTAATCGTGTTTATCTATGCATAGTGTTCAAAAAAGACGCATTTAACAAAAAAAATACACAAATTCATTTATGCATCGTGTTCGTCGTTTATATTCTTCATTCATCTATGCATTGTGTTCAACTTGTTCATCATTCATCTATGCATCGTCATTGTTCATCAACCATTTATGCATCATCATTTTTTGTTGTCCATCGTTCATCATCCATCTATGCATCGTCATTGTTCATCTTCCATCTATGCATTATCATTATTCATCGTTCTTCATCCATCTATGCATCGTGTTTTTCATATTTATCATCGGTTGCATCTCTTGTTCATGTTCATGATCATCGTTAATCTTCGTCTTCAAATCATCACCATTATGAAAATTATGAAGAACACAATTAGAGAGAAAGGGAGAGAGAGAGATAGAGAGAAATGAGGAGGAAAATGAGGAATATAGTTAATATGAGATTTTAATTCAAAATGTAACTCCTACTTATCTTTTAATGATATTTAAAAATTAATTAATTTCATATATTTAATTTTCCCAAAATGTCCTTTGTGCAACCTTGTTAGATTATCTGATGCACAAAAGTGCCCCGAGGTGCCCCGATGCATAAAAGTTCTCATTTGAACCTCAATCTCTCTCTCTCTCTCTCTCTCTCTATATATATATATATATATATATATATATATATATATATATATATATATATATAGATTGAGGTTCAATTGAGAACTTTTATGCATCAAGAACCTCAAGGAACTTTTGTGCATCGGAGAATTTACCAAGAGTGCACAAAGGGCATTTAGGGAAAATTAAAGATATGGTAATTAATTTATTTCTAAAAATCATTAAAAGATAATTAGGAGTTACATTTTAAATTAAAATCTCATATTAACTACATTCCTCATTTTCCTCCTCATTTCTCTCTCTCTCTCTCTCTCTCTCTCTCTCTCTCTCTTTCTCTCTCCCTCCCTCCCTCCCTTTCTTACTTTCTCTCTAATCGTGTTATTCATGATTTTCATAGTGATGATGATTTGAAGATGAAGATTAACGATGAACAACGATGATGATGAACATGAACAAATGATGCAACCGATGATAATTATGAAGAACACGATGCATAGATGGATGATGAACGATGAATAATGATGATGCATAGATGGATGATGAACAATGACAATGCATAAATGGATGATGAACGATGAACAACGAAAAATGATGATGCATAAATGGATGATGAACAATGACGATGCATAGATGGATGATGAACGATGGACAACGAAAAATGATTATGCATAAATGGATGATTAACAATGACGATACATAGATGAATGATTAACAAGTTGAACATGATGCATAGATTAATGAAGAATATGAACGACGAACACGATGCATAAATGAATGATGAACAAATTGAACACGATGTATAAATGAATTTGTGTATTTTTTTTGTTAAATGCGTCTTTTTTTTAACACGATGCATAGATAAACACGATTAATGATTAAATGCATCGATCTCCATCATCTTTTTTGAATTTGTGTAATTTTTGTTCAATTTGGAAATGTATCAATTGAATTTATTTAGCATTTATTATTTGATTACTTGTTGAAATATTACATTTAATGAGGTATGCACATTCCCCAATATGCTCTTCCTTGTTTGTTTCTATAATGCACAAGATGCATAAAATTGTCCAACTATTTACCTTTTTGCATTAATCTAATCCATACAATTTTTTGATCTAATAGATGATATAGGTTCTTTTGTACCTCGATGCATAAAAGTTCTCAATTGAACCTCCCTCTATATATGTACATATATAAATCAAGTGATGTTCTTTTATGTCTTATGAGAAATTCAAATGTGCAAATAAAAGCTTAATTGACTTAATAAAAATCACACATGTTCATGAAAAAGGACATAAAAACTTATGAGTTATCAGAATTAAGTTAATTAAAGTTAAAGCTAATGTTCTTGCAATGATATATTTTGGACAAGTTCAGATAAATCTGAACAAAGTAATAAAGTTTAAAGTACTGAAAGTGGGTCAAAGTTTGAAAAGCCAAGCCAAAGTCCAGAAAGTCAAAGATTAAATCCTGAGATAACTCATGTGGTGGAGAAATCCACTTGATAAAGTCAACAACTCAGATTAATTCAATAAACAGTGAGTTATAGATATTCAGTTTTACATGCTTGAATCTGGTTGTTGATAGTTTATTTTGGCATTCATTTATGCTCAGCTGGATTGTGACATGTGCTCACCATGGTTCGGTGATGCCCTGTGGATCATGATAGCTTGATATATCATTCTGCACATATTGTAGTTACAGTTCCTTTCGGTTATTATTACAAGTTGATTGCTATCATGACTTTGCTTAGTGTGCTTTTCATCATTTCTCGTATCTTTGATGTATTGATTTTCAGCTTAGCATATTTAGCGTTGTCGGTCTATTATTCTAGACCTTGCTATGTCAACCACTTCTATTGAACTTGGTTGTTGATTACTCCGGTGCTCCCACCATGATGTTTACTGGTAGCTAGCCCAGTATTGAGTGGATAGCTTCCACTAAAAGCGTGAGCGTGGCCTGGACATCATCCAATTCTGATTACTATGTCTCGATCTTGCGTGGCTGTAGTGGCTGTCAAGTTATATCACGCTAGTTACCCACTTTCCGCTTGTTGTAATGCATGTATCTCATAAATCTATATTCTCACTAAGCATTGCTTATAGTTGTTGTTAAACCTTTTTACAGGAAAATACATAGGTAAAGCAACTGCCGGACCTAGTTCTTAGGTCTCCCAAGATCAGCTGAAGTTTTTATAGACCAATACTCTAACGACCCCTTTTGGTACAACTTTGAAGATGATAAATTATGGTGGTCTGGGTAGATTTGCTTTGCTTGTAAGATGACCGAATAGATTAAAATTTTGACAATATCACCTCAATAAATTTGCAGCCTTTTTTGACCAAAAATCAAATTAGATGCAACTAACTTTTTCTCCTCCAATAGATATGCATTTCCCTTTTCCCAGGTTTACAAAACTAACGAATCACAGAACATAATTCATATGTAGCTTTTGACATGAATTTTTTTTTTTTGATCCTTGAATGAATTCTGACCAATTTTGAAACCAAAGAAATATGTACAACCAATTCGTACCTAGGCTAACCCTTTTGACGAACAGTGAGGGTTTCGCAAGCAGATAAAAACAAAAAAAGATGCCAATTAAAACCAATCTACTCGCTCTAATACCAATTGTAATTCCCAAATTTGAAGCAATCAAGCATAAGTATATGAATACCTAGAAGTCGCTAGGCGGTAGTCGGCCGGCCGATAGGGGACTAGCGATTAATCGGCTAGGCGAGGATTAATCGGGGAGTAGTCGGATTGGAATTTTTAGTGTATAAATTTCAAATTATATATGTAACATGTTAATAAATACTAAGATATAAATATAGGTTAGTAAAAAATGATCAAACAATAATTAATACTATTTTATAATTAGAACTCACGGTTAATTCCTAAATTTAATTAATTTAGATTATATATATATAAAATTAATTAATATGTATGTATATTGAATATTAAAAGATTTTTTTATTAATTAATTTAGAATAGTAAAATAAATGGTTATTAAATTAAAATTACAGCATCCGCTTTCTTATTTCTTTAGGGTTTTTTTTTTTAAAAAAAAATTGGAAGTGTCTCCTTGTCGCCTTCTCGCCGCTGCTCTCCCTTTTGTTCCATCGCCGCCGGCCACCGCTTCCTTGGTCTCATTCTCGACATCATAAAGTTTATATATATATATATATATATATATATATATATATATATATATATATATATATATATATATATATATATATATATCTCATCCTCCTTCTTCATCACCGTTTTACATTCAAGGCCGATTTTGACATTGACTTGACCGCCTAGCACCGACTAGGTCCGCCTTTGACTGTCACCGCCTAATTAGTCCGATCTGGTCCAAGTCGTAGCGGTGGTATCCCGCTTCCCGCCTAGTCGCCGATCAAGTGGCCGACTAGGCCGATTTTTGCAACCTTGATGAATACCCCAAGAACAATATGAATAATATAAACACAATATGACTATTCAAAGATGTACACAATCTTAGTATAATGATTCAGAGTTTTCTCCCAAAATATTACAAGCAAACCCTAATTACATCTATATATAAAGCCATGCAACATACGTACATAAAACCTTAAAGCCGATGTTGACTTCCAGGCCTTTGACCCAACAACACACAAGTTTGGAACTGATGCAATTGCCACAAGCGACCAAAATAGTAGATGAGTATCAGCATGACTTCTCAACCCTATGTGGATTTTCTCTATATCAGGTGGCTACCAAAGAAATGAACATGGAACGTTTCCTGTTGGGAAAGGGATCTCTTTGATAACGAAATAATTGCACAGGATCGAATAATCAAAACTTGATCTTTATTAACATAAACATTGAATTCACACTTTACAAATTTTGATTAAGGTTCCTACTTATAAATGACTAAGAGGTACGATGAAAATACACAACCTTTCATGAAACCTTTTCGAATAGTTGTGTCTATTCGTGAAGAGACACACCCTTTCGGTTTGTCTAATGACTATTCTAGTCCTTATACTTTTCTATAATTACAATAATCATACATTAACTAATCTAAATTACATTTTAATCTAACAATCATGATTACTCTATCATTCTCCCTCTTAATCTTGATTGTTGCTTGATAAGTCTTCAACTCCAAGTAGTTGCCTCATTGTGACAAACTTGATCCTTGGTAATGCTTTAGTAAGTATGTCGGCTCTTTGTTTTTCTCCGTTGATGTGCTCGACTATCAAATCTTCTCTTTCAACACATTCTCTGATGAAGTGGTACTTGGTGTCAATGTGTTTACTTCTTCCATGAAATACCGGGTTCTTCATTAAGGCTATTGCTGACTTGTTATCAACATAAATCTTGATCTTTTGTTCTTCAGTATTTGTAATTTTGCTAAGTAATCTCTTTAACCAGATTGCTTGAGTTGCTGCTGCTGTTGCTGCAATAAACTCTGATTCACATGATGATAATGCTACTGTTCCTTGTTTCTGAGTAGTCCAGCTAATTGGTGAGTTTCCAAAGTAAAATATTATTCCAGTTGTTCCTTTTCCTTCTTATGTATTAATACCATAACTGCTGTCACTATAACCTTCTATGTTGTTTCCTCCTTTGTATGCATAAGATATTCCATAATCTTTAGTTCCTTTGATGTACCTTAATATTTGCTTAATTGTTTTCATATGTTGCTATTGAGGCTCTTGAATAAAACGACTAAGTAATCCAACTGAGTAACTTAAGTCAGGTCTAGTATGCAATAAGTATCGTAAACATCCAATTATGCTTCGATATTCAGTGGCATCTACATAAGGTCCTTCTGTAAGGTTTGTCAATTTGAACCCTGGTTCCATAGGTATTTTTTTGCATCATTGTAGTCTAACATTCCTGCATCTTTGAGTATCTTATTTGCGTAGGCTATTTGTTTTATTGAAATCTTGCCATAACTTTGCATAACTTCTATTCCTAAATAATACGCTAATAAGCCGAGATCACTCATCTCAAATTTATCCTTCATTTGATCCTTAAATAAATCTATCCCTTGTCTTGGTGTTCCTGTGATTATCAGGTCATCTACATATACTACTATCAACAATGTTGATGACTTGGTTGTTCTTGTATAAACAGCGTGTTCTAACGCACATTTGCTAAAGTCTAATTCCTTCAGGGTCTTATCTAATTTTGTGTACCATGCTCGTGGTGCTTGTCTAAGACCATATAGAGCTTTGGCGAGTTTATAAACTTTGCCTTCATGTCTTGGCTGTATAAATCCTTCTGGTTGTGAAACATATACTTCCTTTTGTAAATCTCCTTGTAAAAATGCTGATTTTACATCTAAATGGTGTACTTCCATTTATTGAAAGCTGCCAGTGCTAATATCAGCCGTATCGTCTCAATTCTAGCTACAGGTGCAAAGACTTCTTCAAAGTCTATGCCATGTTCCTATATGTATCCTGTAACATCCTCGAATTCAATTACTGTAATTCAGATCTATTTAAGTGGATAAGTAATAATTAAGTTGAATTATGAGAAACTATTATATATTTCGGGATATTTAAAAGTTTGTTGCTATTTTATGAAGTTACGAAGTTTAAGAAAATTTGAACTCTGAATTATTGTTAGGAAGTAGTATGAATTATAAAAGCTAGTAATGATAAATTTAAGAATAAATCAGTATTTTATGGAACCGGTTAAGTTGAGGGGTGAAATGTGCAAAAATGAAGAAAGTTGAATAAAAAGGCTAAAAGCCTTTCATTTTCACATTTTCACTCTCTCTCTAGACTCTCTCTCTCTAGAAAACGCTCTCTACTTCTCTCTAGATTATCTCACAAACCGACCGGCCGATTTTCGAGATTTATATGTTGTTGGAAAGACCTCGAGGAGTACTACAACAATCTACGGTTGGATTCTTGATTTCGTACGAATTGAGGTAAGAATCGACCTAATTAAGTTTATATATCTCGGTTTTGAAAACATGAAATTCGAATTTGACATTTATTGCATGAATAAAGCCGATTTTGCTTGTGTTTTAGCTAGAATATGATAGAGTATGCGTAATATAATCAAACCTAGGCATAATACATGACATATTCATGATTCTTAGGCTTTGAAATGAAGGATTTAAGTTGTAGACATGAACAAACTCGAAACTACCAAGAACATAGTCGAAATGCAAGAACAAACTCGATTTTTGAGCTAAATTCGAGTATATATTTGAATCTAACACCAAGGAATTCGAGTTTATGTCCCTAAATTCGAATTTAGGACCCTAAATTCGAATGATGTTCGAATTTAACCCATAGGGTTCGAGTTTGGCCTCAAATTCGAAAGGAAATTCGAATTTAACCCCTTAAATTCGAATTTAATGCCTAAAAATTGAAACCCACTCTCTAAACTCGAATATTATGAATGAAACTCATAGACAATACATAAAATAACAAAAGTTATTCAAAGGATAAGGTCTGAACTTGAGTTGGGTTCAAACTTAGTTGTGGTTCGAATTTGGATATGGATCCAAAATGGGGAAAAATATTGCAGAACTTGTAAAACTTGGTTTTATGGATTTAAACAATTATTGACATGATGTGTTGTTACAAATGAATTACAGGTCCCTTGTGGTGTTGTTTAACCCACAGTGGGGTACTTTGTGATCCGGTTGAAAGCCCGAGGAGAAATAAAATTTGGATAAAGTTAATAACGCACCCACTGTGAGTACCTCTGATTTTAACATGTCTGCATCTGCTTTATGTTTGCTTCGCCTGCTGAGGCATGTTGTTTCACTTTCGTTTGACACTCTACTAACTTGCGTATATGTTGATGCACATTCATACTTGTTGCATATCTGTTTCTTTGTTGTGCATCTTATTGATGGACCTGAGGGTCGCATCTGTACTCCGATGTTACTGTGCTATATGACCAAGAGTTGACACCTCTGTGGTCAGGATAGGCAGTAGGTCATCCCCGATCGTACGTTTGCCTCAGATGGATTGTTTTCCTTATGCCGAGCGTCATCTCGAAGGAGTTGCGGCTCGGGTTTGCGTACTATGTGTACGTGTGGAAGTATACGGTATGCGTTACCGGTGTTACTTCTGGGGGCATCATAAGGGTTTGTGGAATGTGTAAAATCATTGGTATTCACTAAGCATTCGCTTACCCCTCAGTTGTTGACATTTTTTACAGGAAAAAGGGAAATCTGTTGCTGGACCTTCTAGCTAGGTCGTCTGTTGAAGTAATTGAAGATATTTGCTACTCGCTTGGTATTTGGTTTATGTGATTATTGCTATGATATGTTTGGGATGATTGTAATAAATTTATGAGTATGTAGACTTAGATTTGGTACCTTGTAGCACCGTAGGGTGTTTGAGAGTCCGAGCTTTGGTAATGACTATACAGTCAAACCTAAACTCTCAAGTCCGAGAGGCACAAGAAGAGGCAGTCAAGGAGGATAATCTGCTGAATGAAGCATTGAGAGGCATGGATAAGCAGTTTGAAATTAAGTCAGATGGATGCCGATACTTCATGGGCAGAATTTGGTTACCGAATTTTGGAGGCGTAAGGAAACTGGTCATGGATGAAGGGCACAAAACAAGATATGCTATTCATCCAGGGTCGGACAAGATGTATCACGACTTGAAGGGATCATACCGGTGGCCAAACATGAAGGCTGACATTGCTACTTATGTCAGCAAGTGCTTAACATGTTTAAAAGTTAAGGCTGAGCATCAAAGGCCGTCAGGATTGCTAGTCCAGCCAGAGATACCCCAATGGAAGTGGGAAAATATCACCATGGATTTTATCACTAAGTTGCCAAAGACCTCTGGAGGTTATGACACCATCTGGGTGATCGTGGATCGGCTGACCAAGACCGCACACTTCCTGCCAATCAAGGAGACTGACAAGATGGATAAGTTAACACGAACCTATCTTAAGGAGGTCGTCTCAAGGCATGGGGTGCCAGTATCCATTATATCAGACAGAGACAGCCGATTTACGTCAAGGTTCTGGCAATCATTGCAAGAAGCACTAGGAACGCGTCTGGATATGAGTACAGCCTATCACCCGCAAACGGACGGTCAGAGTGAAAGAACGATTCAAACATTGGAAGATATGCTAAGGGCATGTGTCATCGACTTTGGAAAAAGTTGGGACAGACACCTGCCATTAGTCGAGTTTTCTTATAACAACAGTTACCACTCGAGCATTAAGACCGCCCCATTCGAAGCACTCTATGGACGAAAGTGTCGATCACCTCTTTGTTGGGCTGAAGTAGGGGATAGTCAGATTACTGGACCTGAGATCATCCAGGAAACTACAGAGAAGATAGCCCAGATTCGGAACCGATTGAAGATTGCGCGGGATCGACAGAAGAGTTATGCAGACATCCGACGGAAGGATTTGGAATTCCAAGAGGGAGATCAAGTGATGCTGAAAGTCTCGCCTTGGAAAGGCGTAATCCGTTTTGGAAAACGAGGAAAACTCAATCCTCGTTATATCGGACCATTCAAAATCACCAGAAGAATTGGCCCGGTAGCTTACCGACTCGATCTACCCCCAGAGCTTAGTAACGTTCATAATACCTTCCACGTATCCAATCTTAAGAAATGTCTGGCGGATGAATCACTCGTGATACCCATGGACGAGCTGGAGATAGACGATAAGTTGAATTTCATTGAGCAACCGGTGGAAATAATGGACCGAGAAGTCAAGAAACTCAAGCACAGTCGAATTCCAATAATAAAGGTCCGATGGAACTCTAAACGAGGTCCTGAGTTTACTTGGGAACGCGAAGATCAATTCCGAGAGAAGTACCCCCAGCTGTTCTCAAAAGTCCAAGCAGAGGAGAACATGAGCTAATTTCGGGACGAAATTCCTTCAACAGGGGGAGACTGTAACAACTGGCCTAAAAATAAGGTATGAAACCCAAAAATTAAACTAATATAAAACTCGAATAATGAAGTAATAAACTCGAATGAAATTATATGAATCTCGAATCATATAATCAATAAACTCGAATGGTGTTGTATGAATCTCGATGAAAGAAGTAATAAACTCGAATAAAGAAACAATTTTCTCGGATGATGCAGTATAAAACTCGAATGATGAAGATACAAATCTCGATTTCTGAGGGATGAAACTCGAATAAAGAAACATAAATCTCGAATAAAACTACATAAAACTCGAACAGTTAAACAAAGAAACTCGATTAAAGAAGCAAGAAACTCGGGCAATGTTGTATAAAACTCGACTATAGCTATATGAAACTCGAATGACAAAGGCATAAAACTCGATCAAAGTGTGATAAAACTCGGGCATAATGTATAAAACTCGATTGACACTGCAACAAACTCGATTCACACTTGAATCGAGTTTAACATTCCAGAAAAATTTTCTAAGTATGTATATATATATATATATCAGTATTTATTACTACCACCTTTTCGTACATGCTTTTGTACTTTTATTGATAAAAAATTTGAAAACCCATACTACTTATCACTCTAAAAAGTAAGTTGTCCTTTAAAGGACAACTAGCTTGTACTTTTGTATTATTTTAATATTAAACTCCATGCAACATACAATCATGAAATCGGCCACACTTATTTTGTCCAACACTCAACCGAAAACACCTTTTCTTTTCATCATTTCACTAAATTTTAATTAGTTTATCATTATTTTTAATAACCCTTTTTCTTCCATAAATAGAAGACAAACCCATTTCACAAAAACACACCAACTCACAAACTCTCTCAAAGCAAATCGGCCAGAATTCAAGCATTCCTCAATATTTGTAAGTTTTTCCACCTTAAAAATTTATAAAAACATGAAAAATTAAATATATTTACTAAAAATATAATATTTTTCATTTACAACTCGGTTCTCATAATACTCGTGAAATTTTCCATGCAAAATATATGAATACCCTTTC
This sequence comes from Centrapalus pauciflorus, assembly GCA_020465985.1. Lineage (NCBI taxonomy): Eukaryota > Viridiplantae > Streptophyta > Magnoliopsida > Asterales > Asteraceae > Centrapalus > Centrapalus pauciflorus. The sequence goes on from JAANYP010001791.1 coordinate 158,941, forward strand.
ATAATGATGCACATGCTCGTATATATATGTATGCATTTCGTATATATATAAATACATATGTACATACGTATGCATGCATGCATTAAAATGTCCTTGGAAATAAACTACTTAAAATCATTTTTGTAAATCGGAATTAATACAACAATTATATTTTTTTTAAATAAATTACTTGAACATAACTGCAAATCAGTATCAACATATAAAATCCTACGAAATTATGTATACATCACCCCCAAGTACATAAAATATTCAAACACGTATTATGATGATATTGACCCGAACTCGTAAAAATATTAGGACGAGTCTCAACCATTCAAACAAGTGTTCAACTCAGACCCAAAAACATCATCAAAAATCAACAAGGTGAGTCTTCATAGTCCCATTTTTCACATTATTATGTTTTGGGATGGAATGCATGCTTCGTTTTTATATGGACACAAAAACTTCTCGATTCTATTATGTATTACATATGTGATTTCCGCCCTTATATCATGAAATCGTTAGTTGCATTTGTTTGCAAGCGCGAATATATTGTGGATAGATCTATTGGGAGTCATGTCCCCCACTCGGGTTAGTGGTTTAGCTAACTGCGGGTGCATATATATTCAACACACGGTATTACGTATGGGAATACTGCTCGGGGCAAACTCATTCTAATTAAGCTTCGGTGACATGATGGTTTATGTAATACATCTCATGGAATTTATGATTTTATAAATTCAACGCATCTGATAATGTCCATACAACTGGTCTTTTCGCGTAAACCTATGAACTCACCAACAATTTTGTTGACGTATTTTAGCATGTATTTTCAGGTAATTAAGGCAAGTGTGCCTTCGGATACACCAACTTTCAAGCTTCCGCATTTCATGGAGTCGCATGCATATTTCGAAACTAACGGAGATTTGACTGCATTATTTTTGGACGCATTAATTATGTATTAGAATCTCTGTATTACGCGAACTTCATTTCTTTCATTTTGTAAAACATTATTACATTTTTTTTAAATTTTAATGATGTAATATTTCGAAAACGTCCATATAGTGGTCGTTCGTTATAATTATGGTTACGCTTCCGCACTCGTCACGTCTCACTGCCAACCAAGGTAGCAGGGTGTGACAGATTGGTATCAGAGACTAGTTATAGTGAACTAGGTTACATTAGTACCCTAGACTATAACTGCACATAAAAAAATTTCTGATTTTAAGAATGTTTTTGTAACTAACTAAAAGAGTACAAATGAACCTTGTTAGCAGAAACCATGAACCATCCAGAAATTATCATTCTATCTGACTCAGAGGAGGAATACACTCCCGCAAGTCCCACGGCCACGGAAGTCTTTCCAGATGAAGAAACCTCGGAGGAGGAGGACCCCTCGGAAGATCCGATGGAGGAATCCGAAGAAGAGCCGATGGAGGAAGAGGATCCCTCACCACCGACGGTCCCCGCTCGCGTCCCATATCACCCGGCCGAACCATCATATAAGCCGTATAGACCTTATCCTAACGGCCCAAAGATGTTGTACACACCCCGGAAACGGGTAAACATACCAAGAAGGGAGACTATTCCTGATCCGACTCCCCAGCCCAATCCCCCGACACCACACCGACGGGTAGACGCCCGGCGATGGACCTGGATACCGGAGACCCTCCGCGAATGGAGGCAGATGGAGGGAGTTCCTCCAAACTTCGAGATCGGAGGACCATCCTCCGCACCTGTCTCATCGCTCACCCAAGAGCCTGCCGATCAGACCATACCACTTTTGATCGCAAGGTCTACCAGGCATGACCACCAGATTCGGTCACTTAACCTGGATATCGGGGAGATGATCGCTCGCTTAGAGCGGGAGGAGTTGCAAAACTCCAACATATATTGGGCCAATCAGCACGCCCTTGCTATACAACAGGACGGACTGAATGAGCTTCGGCAACAACTAGCCGAAAGCCAAGCCTGGGTCGAGGAGTTGACGCAGCGCCTCAGTGCGATGGAAAAGGGAGAGACCCCTGATCACTCCCACACCTAGTACTTTTCCATTTCCTTTGTATTAGTAGGAAAAATATCATAGCATAGGATAAAAATTTTCGGGTAATAACCCGCCCCTAATGTAAGAAAAATTTCGAATGATTCCCAAGATATTTATGAGATTGTGCTTGATGATTATAGTATTGTGCTGCATCTTTAAGATTCAACTTCTTACACTATGATTCTCTTTAAACTTCAAGTTAATGCCGCCAAAACGAGCAATGAATGCCGCTGACATTGAAGAGCTTGTTGCACAAAGGGTGGCTGCTGCCATAGCTACCTACGAGGCAAACCGGAATAGCACAGCCAATGGGGATGGTGGTGCCAGTCGCACCACGGGAGGAACTGAAACTCACACGAAAGGTTGTGGGATTAAAGGGTTTTTAAGTTGCAAACCCCGGTTTTTCAATGGAACCGAAGGAGCAGTCGGTTTGATCCGTTGGTTTGAAAAATTAGAATCCGTATATCGTGTCAGCGGGTGTGCTGAAGGAGACAAGGTGAAATTTGCTACTCACACCTTGCAAGATAGCGCTCTCACATGGTGGAATTCCTACGTCCAGTCCGTAGGTATTGACGAAGCCTACCAGCTCACGTGGTCCACGTTGAAACAGATGATGACGGACGAGTACTGTCCGAGAAACGAACTCCAGAAAATGGAATCGGAGTTCTGGAACTTATCAATGAAAGGAACGGACATTGCAGGATATACCAACCGATTCCATGAACTAAGTATCCTATGTCCGCAAATGGTAACCCCGGAATACAAGACGATTGAACGCTATATTTGGGGACTCGCTCCTCAAATACAAGGAAACGTTACAGCCTCCAACCCATCCACCATACAGGACGCCATCAGAATGGCCAACAATCTTATGGACCAAGTATCCCGGAGGAACGAAGCCAAAGCCGGGGAACACAAGAGAAAGTGGGAAGAAAAGACCGGAAAGAACGCGGGTTCACAGTCCAAGAAGCCCGAGACCATTAAAGCCTATGTAGCAGGAGTTGAGCCAAGGAGGGGCTATACCGGTACCAAGCCTTTTTGCACCAAATGCACCTTCCACCACAACCCTGGCCCCTGTCCAACCCAATGCGGAAAATGCAAACGTTTGGGCCATATGGCCAAAGATTGTAGATCCGGAGCCCCGGGTGCCAGTGGTAGCAACCCGAGGGGCTGTTTCGAATGTGGCGCAACGGGACACGTCAAGAGTGAGTGTCCGAAATTGAGGAACGAAGGAGGAGCTCAAGGGAGAGCATTTGTGTTGGGAGCGGGAGACGCTCGTCAGGACCCCCACGTGGTATCAGGTACGTTTCTCCTAAACGATACTTACGCTTACGTACTCTTTGATACTGGGGCTGATAGGAGCTTTATATCTGATAAGTTTAGCCAGCAGTTGAATGTTACTACTTTTCCCTTAGATAACTCATATACAATAGAACTGGCGGATGGCAAAATAATAAAGGCAAGTAGTATCATTAAGGAATGCACACTAAAGCTAGCAGATCACTCCTTTAAGATAGACTTAATGCCTATAGAACTCGGAAGTTTTGATGTGGTGATTGGTATGGACTGGTTGTCACATAACCAGGCTGAGATTTTGTGTGGTAAGAAAGTGGTGCGAATACCACTCAGTAAGAAGAAAGTCCTCACGATCCAAGGGGAAAAGAAGAACCGACAATTGAATGTCATATCCGGCCTAAGAACATTAAAATGTCTTAGGAAGGGTTGTCATGCAGTGCTGGTCCAGATCGTAGAAAAAGAGTCGAAGGAAAAACGACTTGAAGATATTCCAGTAGTACGTGACTACCCGAAGGTATTCCCGGAAGACTTGCCTGGGCTTCCTCCAGCTAGGCAAGTAGAATTTCAAATCGACTTAGTGCCAGGAGCTGCACCGGTCGCAAGAGCCCCATATAGGCTCGCACCTTCTGAGATGCAAGAACTATCCAGTCAATTGCAAGAATTGATGGATAAAGGATTCATTCGACCAAGTTCCTCACCTTGGGGAGCTCCGGTTTTGTTCGTTAAAAAGAAAGACGGATCCTTCCGAATGTGCATAGACTACCGAGAGCTAAACAAGTTAACGGTAAAGAACCGCTACCCTCTCCCTAGGATTGATGACCTGTTCGACCAGCTACAGGGATCTAGCTTCTACTCAAAGATTGACCTGCGCTCCGGTTATCATCAGGTAAAAGTTCGGGAGGAAGATATCCCCAAGACGGCATTCAGAACCCGTTATGGACATTACGAATTCCAGGTAATGCCATTCGGTTTAACCAACGCACCAGCCGTATTTATGGACCTCATGAATCGGGTGTGTAAACCATATCTGGATAAATTTGTAATAGTGTTCATAGACGATATCCTAATCTATTCCAGAAGTAAAGAAGAGCATGAACAACATCTCAAGTTGATCTTGGAGTTGTTAGAGAAAGAGCAGCTATACGCCAAATTTTCAAAATGTGAATTTTGGTTGCGAGAAGTAAAATTCCTTGGGCATGTGATCAACAGTCAGGGAATTCAGGTCGACCCATCAAAGATCGAGGCCATAAAGAACTGGGCAATCCCAAGAACCCCCACAGAAGTCCGCCAATTCCTAGGACTTGCCGGTTATTATAGGCGATTCATTGAGAACTTCTCGAAGATAGCAGGTTCCTTAACGGAGTTGACCCGTAAGGATGTGAAATACGTCTGGGGTGAAGAGCAGGAAAAGGCGTTTCAGCTGCTTAAGCAGAGGTTGTGTAGTGCACCAATTCTGTCCCTACCCGAAGGGACTAAAAATTTTGTAGTCTACTGTGATGCCTCGCACAACGGACTAGGTTGTGTGCTCATGCAAAGGGACAAGGTCATCGCCTATGCATCACGACAGCTCAAGATTCACGAGATAAACTATACGACTCATGACCTGGAACTGGGAGCAGTGGTGTTTGCTCTCAAAATATGGAGGCACTATTTGTATGGAACCAAGTGCACGGTGTTCACGGACCATAAAAGCCTCCAGCATATTCTGAATCAGAAAGAGTTAAATATGAGGCAACGACGTTGGGTGGAACTTCTTAGCGACTATGACTGCGAGATTCGCTACCATCCAGGAAAAGCAAATGTCGTAGCTGACGCCCTAAGCCGAAAGGAACGGGTTAAGCCATTGAGAGTCCGAGCTTTGGTAATGACATACAGTCAAACCTAAACTCTCAAGTCCGAGAGGCACAAAGAAGAGGCAGTCAAGGAGGATAATCTGCTGAATGAAGCATTGAGAGGCATGGATAAGCAGTTTGAAATTAAGTAAGATGGATGTCGATACTTCATGGGCAGAATTTGGTTACCGAAATTTGGAGGCGTAAGGAAACTGGTCATGGATGAAGGGCACAAAACAAGATATGCTATTCATCCAGGGTCGGACAAGATGTATCACGATTTGAAGGGATCGTACTGGTGGCCAAACATGAAGGTTGACATTGCTACTTATGTCGGCAAGTGCTTAACATGTTTAAAAGTTAAGGCTGAGCATCAAAGGCCGTCAGGATTGCTAGTCCAGCCAGAGATACCCCAATGGAAGTGGGAAAATATCACCATGGATTTTATCACCAAGTTGCCAAAGACTTCTGGAGGTTATGACACCATCTGGGTGATCGTGGATCGGCTGACCAAGACCGCACACTTCATGCCAATCAAGGAGACTGACAAGATGGATAAGTTAACACGAACCTATCTTAAGGAGGTCGTCTCAAGGCATGGGGTGCCAGTATCCATTATATCGGACAGAGACAGCCGATTTACGTCAAGGTTCTGGCAATCATTGCAAGAAGCACTAGGAACGTGTCTGGATATGAGTACAGCCTATCACCCGCAAACGGACGGTCAGAGTGAAAGAACGATTCAAACATTGGAAGATATGCTAAGGGCATGTGTCATCGACTTTGGAAAAAGTTGGGACAGACACCTGCCATTAGTCGAGTTTTCTTATAACAACAGTTACCACTCGAGCATTAAGACCGCCCCATTCGAGGCACTCTATGGACGAAAGTGTCGATCACCTCTTTGTGGGGCCGAAGTAGGGGATAGTCAGATTACTAGACCTGAGATTATCCAGGAAACTACAGAGAAGATAGCCCAGATTCGGAACCGATTGAAGATTGCGCGGGATCGACAGAAGAGTTATGCAGACATCCGACGGAAGGATTTGGAATTCCAAGAGGGAGATCAAGTGATGCTGAAAGTCTCGCCTTGGAAAGGCGTAATCCGTTTTAGAAAACGAGGAAAACTCAATCCTCGTTATATCGGACCATTCAAAATCACCAGAAGAATTGGCCTGGTAGCTTACCGACTCGATCTACCCCCAGAGCTTAGTAACGTTCATAATACCTTCCACGTATCCAATCTTAAGAAATGTCTGGCGGATGAATCACTCGTGATACCCATGGACGAGCTGGAGATAGACGATAAGTTGAATTTCATTGAGCAACCGGTGGAAATAATGGACCGAGAAGTCAAGAAACTGAAGCACAGTCGAATTCCAATAATAAAGGTCCGATGGAACTCTAAACGAGGTCCTGAGTTTACTTGGGAACGCGAAGATCAATTCCGAGAGAAGTACCCCCAGCTGTTCTCAAAAGTCCAAGCAGAGGAGAACACGAGCTAATTTCGGGACGAAATTCCTTCAACAGGGGGAGACTGTAACAACTGGACTAAAAATAAGGTATGAATCTCAAAAATTAAACTAATATAAAACTCGAATAATGAAGTAATAAACCCGAATGAAATTATATGAATCTCGAATCATATAATCAATAAACTCGAATGGTGTTGTATGAATCTCAATGAAAGAAGTAATAAACTCGTATAATGAAACTCGATTAGTAAAGATCTAAACTCGAATAACACTTTGATGAAACTCGAATATAGAAAGGATTTTCTCGGATGATGCTGTATAAAACTCGAATGATGAAGATACAAATCTCGATTTCTAAGGGATGAAACTCGAATAAAGAAACATAAAACTCGAATAAAACTACATAAAACTCGAACAGTTAAACAAAGAAACTCGATTAAAGAAGCAAGAAACTCGGGCAATGTTGTATAAAACTCGACTATAGCTATATGAAACTCGAATGACAAAGGCATAAAACTCGATCAAAGGGTGACAAAACTCGGGCATTATGTTATAAAACTCGATTGACACAACAACAAACTCGATTCACACTTGAATCGAGTTTAACATCCCAGAAAAATTTTCTAAGTACGTATATATATACACAGTAATAATAAATGCTGCCACCTTTTTCGTGCATGCTTTTGTACTTTTATTAATATAAAATATGAAAACCCATACTACTTATCACTCTAAAAAGTAAGTTGTCCTTTAAAGGACAACTAGCTTGTACTTTTGTATTATTTTAATATTAAACTCCATGCAACATACAATCATGAAATCGGCCACACTTATTTTGTCCAACACTCAACCGAAAACACCTTTTCTTTTCATCATTTCACTAAATTTTAATTAGTTTATCATTATTTTTAATAACCCTTTTTCTTCTATAAATAGAAGACAAACCCATTTCACAAAAACACACCAACTCACAAACTCTCTCAAAGCAAATCGGCCAAATTCAAGCATTCCTCAATATTTGTAAGTTTTTCTTATTTACTTTATTTTCCACCTTAAAAATTTATAAAAACATGAAAAATTAAATATATTTACTAAAAATATAATATTTTTCATTTACAACTCGGTTCTCATAATACTCGTGAAATTTTCCATGCAAAATATATGAATACCCTTTCATAATGATGCACATGCTCGTATATATATGTATGCATTTCGTATATATATAAATACATATGTACATACGTATGCATGCATGCATTAAAATGTCCTTGGAAATAAACTACTTAAAATCATTTTTGTAAATCGGAATTAATACAACAATTATATTTTTTTTAAAATAAATTACTTGAACATAACTGCAAATCAGTATCAACATATAAAATCCTACGAAATTATGTATACATCACCCCCAAGTACATAAAATATTCAAACACGTATTATGATGATATTGACCCGAACTCGTAAAAATATTAGGACGAGTCTCAACCATTCAAACAAGTGTTCAACTGAGACCCAAAAACATCATCAAAAATCAACAAGGTGAGTCTTCATAGTCCCATTTTTCACATTATTATGTTTTGGGATGGAATGCATGCTTCGTTTTTATATGGACACAAAAACTTCTCGATTCTATTATGTATTACATATGTGATTTCCGCCCTTATATCATGAAATCGTTAGTTGCGTTTGTTTGCAAGCGCGAATATATTGTGGATAGATCTATTGGGAGTCATGTCCCCCACTCGGGTTAGTGGTTTAGCTAACAGCGGGTGCATATATATTCAACTTACGGTATTACATATGGGAATACTGCTCGGGGCAAAACTTATTCTAATTAAGCTTCGGTGACATGATGGTTTACGTAATACATCTCATGGAATTTATGATTTTTATAAATTCAACGTATCTAATAATGTCCATACAACTGGTCTTTTCGTGTAAACCTATGAACTCACCAACAATTTTTGTTGACGTATTTTAGCATGTATTTTCAGGTATTTAAGGCAAGTGTGCCTTCGGATACACCAACTTTCAAGCTTCCGCATTTCATGGAGTCGCATGCATATTTCGAAACTAACGGAGATTTGACTGCATTATTTTTGGACGCATTAATTATGTATTAGAATCTCTGTATTACGCGAACTTCATTTCTTTCATTTTGCAAAACATTATTACATTTTTTTTAAATTTTAATGATGTAATATTTCGAAAACGTCCATATAGTGGTCGTTCGTTATAATTATGGTTACGCTTCCGCACTCGTCACGTCTCACTGCCAACCAAGGTAGCAGGGTGTGACAGTTTAAGTAATGATCTGAACTAAGATAGGTTACGATCTAGTAATCATAGGAAAGTGAATTTCATACGGGACAACATGTGATGTAGTTAATTATGTGATGAGATCACTAAATAATTTATATATTTTATATATTTCAGAACATGTCTGGAGAAGGAATGACGCCACGAGAAACGAGGGAAATGGTGCTATCAATGATGGCAGAACAAAACCATAATGATTCAAGACCAATTTCGGGCGCGAGATGAGGCCAAAGCCAAAAGAAAAGAAGACAAGAGAAAAGAAAAGGGGGAATATGAAAGGAATTATGTTGTGGATGACATAAACCTTAGGAATAAAGAGAAACGTAAAGACAAGGGCAAGGAAAAGATTGATTATGAAACTGGGATTGATGAGAATTACATGAACTATGTAATTAGATCATTCAAGGACTGGCAACCACCCACATTCTCTGGATCTCTGAGAATTGAGGAAGCAGAAATGTGGATTACAATTATGGAAAAAATCTTTAAGGAGATGAATTGTAAGGATGAGTACAAGGTATTTTTGGCTAAGGATCAATTGATTGGACAAGCTAAGGAATGGTGGAACTGTTGGGAAAAAGAATTGGGATCCGAGTTGATTGCTTCCTTTAGTTGGGAACAATTCAAGTTGTTGTTTAGTAGGCAATATGGTGAGCCTGATATCGTACCACATGTTAATCATGTAGAAAGAGCTATTGGAAAGATTGTAAAGTCTGGAGAAGATGAACTAAATGGACTATATTTGAGGTCAAGAACAAATAAACGTGATAGAAGTAAGAGATGTTGCCATTGTAATCAATTTGGACATAAGGCTAACAAATGTCCAATGAAGGCCTATGCTTGTTATAATTGTGGAAAAGTGGGCCATTTTAGCAGAAATTGCAAATTTCGACCAAAGAATTAGCATGTAATGATATTATATGATGAAACTATGAATGAAAGGTTCAACAAAGAGATGAGATCTCTGAGATTGTAGTTATAACTTTTGGACGTTAATCCATAGAGTTAGAAGTGTACTTAAAAGATTCCATATGTAATATTTCATCGAAGTTCTATGATGCTGAAGTTAACATGAAATCGAGTGATATAAGTTTTATTACTAATATAAGTATAATCCTGTTTGTGAATGAGAATATTCGAGTATATAAATAGGCAGTAGATGAATAGCCAAGATGGACTTGGAAGCTTTGAATTGGGAAAGATGTCATAGACTTCTTGGAAATTTATGAATGAGTTTAGAAGTTGT
>JAANYP010001792.1:0-98408 GCA_020465985.1 Centrapalus pauciflorus
GCTAGAGCTAAGCATTCCGATGATATCCATATAGAGCTTTTTACTGGTAGCTAGCCCAGTACGTGGCTGATCCCCACTAATGATGCGTGTGTATGGATTTATCATCATCCGAGCATTCCTTATGAATTTGTCTAAAAGTCTCAAGAGCAACAACAATTTTATAACTGGGAGCTGAGCAAAGTCGCGCATCAAAAGAGCATTAATTGGCCAATGTCCCTTCGAGATTGAGATGTGCATGAGCCTAGTGCAGTGCATATAGAGCTGAGCAGTGCATGAGCCGAGTGCAGTGCATGTGCTTCCGCGTTCATAATTGCATGTTAAATGTGAAATTCTACATTCTCACTAAGCAAATAAGCTTACCCCGTTGTTGCATTATTTTTCAGGTAAAGGCAAAGGATTGGCTGGACCTAGTTCATAGGTCAGGACTTTGAAAGAGCTTGAAGTGCATTAGAACCTGTTCCAATACCTTGGTACTTGATTAAAGATAGAGCTTTGGGGTTTGGGCTAGTTTACATTTGTGCTTTGATGAAATAGTCTAGAAGTTTGTACCTTATACTTAGTCTTTTGTCTCTGTTTGTAATTAACTGTATTCCGTACTGTTAATTTTATCTTAGTTTCATGATTGATATTGCATTGCTATTGGGCCTTGACTTGAGACCTTTGAGAAATCTTGGGTCTCACAGGATGGTATCAGAGCAATAGTTTGAGTGAATCATTGTATTACGTGTAATACATGATCTCAAACTTGTGCAATGCTATAGTATCAATCATGACAGGATGACTTGAACTAAGATAGGTTTCAGAGACTAGTAGGATGGGGCATGAAAGGGTACAATGTGCTAGACTAATGAGCTAAATATTTAGTGATTTGAATTTCAGAGCTATGTCTGGACAAGGTGGACTATCAGGTGGCATGACCCCAGAGCAAGTCCTGGAAATGATGCAACAACTAATTACCTAGAATAATGAGCAACAAAACAAGTTTATGCTAGAGCAAATTGAATCAATAAAGAAAACTGAAAAGAGAAATAAACATAAAAAGAAGCAAACTGAACAGTCAAGCGAATCGGAATCTGAAAATGAGCATGTCAACCAACGAGTTGTGCAGCCAAAAGGCTGTAGATTCAAAGACTTCAAAGCGAGTGGTGCCATGACGTTTGAAGGCACAGTAAACCCAATACAAGCGTTAGATTGGGTAAGTCATACTGAAGAGATCTTCAGTATCTCAGAATGTCTGGACAGCAATAGAGTTAAGTTTGCTGCAGCACTGTTCGTTGGAGCTGCTAGAGCCTGGTGGAAAACACAAAGGAGCATCTATGGTGAGGAAGAAATTATGACATTGGACTGGGAGCAGTTCTTGGAGATGTTCAATGCCAAATACTGTCCAACCGACAAACAGGATGAACTTGAGATGCAGTTGATGCAATTAAAACAAGGAACTAAGACCGTTGATGAATACGAGCATGAGTTCTCGAGACTTTGCGGCTACTCGTCATATCAAGTAGCAACAGAAGAGCGTAAGATAAACTGATTCAGACTGGGTCTGAATCCAGCATATAGAAGACAAATGAGCAGCATATAGTTCACGACGTATCTTAGTATAGTGGAAGCAGCAAGAATGGTGGAGCGGGAATTCACAGATTCGAGTTGTGAACCTGTTATGATGGCTATAAATCCTACATGTCCATCTCCACCTAAGAAACAGAAATCTAGTAGATTCTTTGGTTCATCAAAGTCCAGTCAGCAGCAGTCACAAGCATCCTCTACACCTCAGAAGACTAGAGTCTATACCATACAGTCAGGAGCACGACCGTGTAAATGTTGTAACAAATTTCATAGTGGACGCTGCAACCCTATAGATGTGACCTGTTACACTCGTAACCGGATTGGACATGGAAGCGATGAGTGCCCAGAAAGAAACGACGTATGCTACAAATGTGGTGAGCGTGGACATTATGCCAAGCATTGTCCAAATGCACGCATGATTACTAACCAGAAACAACCAGTTGGCAGAGTAATCCAGCAGAGCACTACAATGATACCTACAGCAAAGGCGCGAGCTTTCCATATAACTGCTGAGAATGCCGAGGAAACACCAGAAACGCCAAAAGACCACAATGGTAACTAATAATAAGTTTCTTATATGCTAAAATGATTTAATTCGGTTGCCAGCTGAAGTTCAAGTCCAAGGTAAGTATGGAGTTAACTGTACAACCCTGTCATCGATAGTGAATAAAGCGGATGCTATATGGGTTGTATCAGTTGAAGTTACTATACAAATACAATTCCAATCAGAAATTATACCTATAAACAATATAGGTATTGTAATCTGAATCGTGTATGATTCAAAAGCTCTAAGAAATCAAAATTTAATCCTAAACACAAGCTACTTCGTAAATCCTTGTAATCTGAATGATTACAGCGTGTCTTATAATGAGACAGAGGTAGAAGTTGCTGATCCAATAAATATTAACGAGAAGAGTATTTGAATCAAATTGTTAAGCACTCAATGACAACTTGAATGAGAATCAAAGAAGTCAGAGGCACAAAGCGAGAGTGACAAAAAAAGTAGACTGAAATTTTGTAAAGTCAAGCGATTGGTCATAAAATGGCCAATGAAATGCCCGTATATGCCAAAATAAATGTAAGAATGGATTCTCACTATGTCGACGCGAGACTAGTGAGATATCTAATATGGAATTCCTATTCCACCTAACTGCATATAAAAAGAAAAGTTTCCGTCAAAAGAGTAAAGTATTATGAATTCAGAAATTCACCAATGAAGATTCAAACATAAGTCTATACATATAATTAAACAGAATCAAAGATTATTGTTTTATCGAAGCCTCTTGACCGAATTGCACAGTAAACTAATAGAGGAAGGCGATGACGATAAAGTAGAAGATGATGTAAATGGTCGTGGAGACGATTTTGGAACTCTGATAACCCGAGACCTGACTTCAATAGCAGAATCTGCCGTCATGTCTAACGAATCGCATCGAGAAAGCCTAAGTAAATTGTCGATTTCTATCAATATCGTTTCCGTGGAATTCAATTCTGTTTAGCATTTGTTTCCATGTCGTTAATATTCCTATTCGCTGAAAGACTTGAAAGCGTATGATCTTTTCAAGTTCTTGATCATATTTGACTTGCTTGAAATATCCATCAACTACGGAAACCAACGCGAAGAAGATGTGGTCGATTGTAACCCAAAATTTTTGATTCTCTGTTCGAACTCCTGTTTTGTTCAGCGAGCTTTAAATGCAGTATTTCAAAACATTTTGCCTCAAACTCTCATTCTCGGCTTCTAAACACTCGATCATCTTGGAGGATTTTGCTTCTCGAGAGACTGCTGATGTAAAGGATGTGGCAGATATAGCAGCACAATTGGAGACCAAGGTAGGTGAGGTGGAGTCGTTACACAAAGAGTTGACTCCGATTGTTGCGTCGGAGGATAGATTTCATTGTTTGATAGAGCGAAGAAAATTATACGTCTTCATAACAAGTCAACACAAATCAGAATTCGATTAAGTGATTGATGATTGAAACATCATCAATAAAAGAAACATAAAGTACAGATATCAGACTCCCGAAAAGCTCTGTAACTATTACAGGAGCAAATAAAAAGAGATATGAGCTAGCTAATATATATAGAGATGCTAGCTGAATTGAAATTAAATCTCAAAAGTCCACAAAGCGAATATATATAACTGATAATCAGAAGTCTTAAAAATTTCTTATGTGATTATATAAGTTAGCGACTGAAAATTTTGCAATAATACAGATGTGAAATTTAAAAAGTCATAACTGGCTCAAGATCAAACGAAAGAGATATATGAGTTAATTCATGTATTGAGTCGTTATTTGGATTGATTATGGCATAAAGCATAAAGCTCATATATTGAGGGTATGAATGATAATCAGAATTCCTAAAATGATCAACGACAATTATATAACAGCAAAACATTGAATCAAATATGAAACTCCGAAGAGAAACTTGAGTTTCTTGTACTTGTGAATCTCAAAGAAGCATAAATCATGAAAAACAGATGGTGCTTGTTCAGTGGAATCACCACAAAGGTTCGTATCAGTTTTCGGAATCAGGATATCATAAAAGCTATCTACCCAAGTCTGTTCGAACATAGCTAACTTTGGGGACGAAGTTTGTGCGTGGTGGAGCCCATTCTGTAACAACCTAACTTTTAGCCCAATTAAATATCTGATCATCGAACCAATAATGTAGTTTTATTACATTATTTGAATTATAATTTAATTAAGTTTTGAAATATTTAATTGAATTATATAATATTATGAATTATGATTTAATGAATATTAAAGATAATTAAACAAAAGAGATATAAGATACGAAAATAATAATGAGTTAAGTAGCAAACATACCTAGTTGAAGTATATAAACGGAATTTAGAATCATAAAATCAGATCTACTCTCTCTCTAGATTTCTCTCTCTACTCTCTCTCTAAGAACCGACCGTCGGATTATCAAGATTTATATATCATCGGGAAGATCTCGAAGAATACTACCATAATCTATCGTTGCATGAAGGATTACATACGAATTTGAGGTAAGGATTTACGTTTTAAGCTTTTATACTTTCCGGTTTTGATGATATAAATTCGAAATTAGCATTTTATGAGATTAAAGCTAGAATAACTTAAGATTTAACTAGAATATGTTTAATATAATTGAATCTAGGCTTAATATTTAGTACATATATGATTTTAGGCTTGAAAATGTAAGATTAAAAAGCTATAGAAGATGAACAAATTCGAGTTGCTAAGAACAAATTCGAGATACATAGAACAAATTCGAGTATAGTAAAATTGAACCAAAGTTTTGAATTTAACTACTAAATTCGAAAGTAGATTCGAATTTAAGCCACCGTTCGAGTTTAATGTTCTAGAAATATGTATGGATTTCGAAATTGGTCAATTAAAATCGAATGTAACTTTAAAATTAATAATTGGTTCGAATTTGCTATTAAGTTCTAGAAATGTTTCGACTTTAATTTTATATTCGAAGAAAAGATTCGAATTTAATATTTTAGTTCAAAATTGATGATTAGTTCCAAACTTGACCATCAAAGTCAAAGAGAATTTTTGAATTTAATACTAGAATTAATGTTGGTGTTCGAATTTGATGGTTAATTCGAATAAAGTTTCGAATTTAACCTCCTTTATTTGTCTTTAACTCATATTTAAATGATATGTTCAAATTTAATTCCATGGTTCAAATTTAATTGCATTAAATTTTAATTACATGTTCGAATTTAATGATGTACAATTGAATTGGATACTAAATTAGAAGATAGGTTCGAATTTATTGAATACGTGTTTTAATTTATTTTATAAAATCGAACCCCACTTCCTAAATTCGAATATCTTGAATAAAAACACATAAACAACACATAAAATAACAAAATAATTAGCTTAATGATTATATATATATATATATATATATATATATATATATATATATATATATATATATATATATATATATATATATATATATATATATATATATAGGATTGGGTTCTTTTAAGAACCTTAAATAATGTGGGAACATAAGAACCAATTTCAACCCTTGGATTAATGTGATCAATGGTGGATAATCAATGGCATTGTTGTAAATATTTTCAAGTATGGTTGGGTCCACTAAGGGCAAATCAGTCATTTTTCCTCCTTCATTTAATGACATTTTTCGAAAAGTTTCCAACAACCTGTCCTTTAATTAAACTATACAATCATCAATGAGTTTGTCATTAATTTTTTCTTTTTCTTCCATTTTTTCCGGCAAGAAAAAGCTCAGTTCCGTCGCCGGAATTCCATTCCGTTTTTTTTATTTCACCTGAATCCATGGAGTCGACCGACACATTTCAACAGACACCGTATAATATTTTTCCAAATGGTTTTGCAGCCGACGAGGAGGTCGACGATTGTTTTTCTCTAATCCAGGTCATGTTTATATTTTATTCGAGTATTCGTTGCTTTATTTAACGTTTCTTCTACGTAGAATATGTTGCATTCTACGTAGAATATGTTGCATTCTACGTAGAATATGTTGCATTCTACGTAGAATATGTTGCATTCTACGTAGAATATCTTGCATTCTATGTTGTCTGTAAATCTATATATATTTTTGTATTCTATGTTGTCTGAATAGAACTTCTATAAACATTTATAGATTTTGAATTTTTTAATCTGTATTCTACTCATATTTTATGTTATATTATGATGTTCATATTTTCTAGTCTATTTTATATTTTAAAATCGCAGAATCAGGTAAATATGAAACCCTCAAGACCTTGCTAAACGACGATGGCTCTGAGCAAGACAATAGGAAAGGCACGACAAAAGAGATATATTGTTCGTAGATTATTTTGTATTCTTCGTAGTTTTTTATAGATTGTCTGTAAATCTATATGGAGTTTTGTATTCTATGTTGTTTGAATAGATCTTCAATAAACATTTATAGATTTTGGATTCTTTAATTTGTATTCTTCTCAGATTTTATGTTATCTTATGATGTTCATATTTTCTATGTCAGTGTAAATCTATATAGATCTTCTCACATTTATAGTTTTTTACAGATTGTTTGCAAATTTATTTAACGTTTCTTCTACGTAGAATATGTTGCATTCTACGTAGAATATGTTGCATTCTACGTAGAATATGTTGCATTCTACGTAGAATATGTTGCATTCTACGTAGAATATCTTGCATTCTATGTAGAATTGTTTGCAAATTTATATAGAGTTTAGGTAAGTGTCATATATTCTATATAGAATACCACAATTCTACGCAGAATGTTCACATATTTTTCATAGAATACCACTAATCTACGTAGATTGTTCACATATTCTACGTAGATAGTTCACATATTCTACATAGAATATTGCTATTCTATGTTACTAGAAATGTTATACATTTTTTTTGCATCATAGTTTTGAATCCATTGTTTTAATGCAGGTTATAAAAGATTCTACCATGGACACCATTGATTGTGATTGTCGAATGTTCGATCGGATTGTGTTGCTTTGTATCTCCGTCATAGAATGTTGTATATTCACCATAGAATATTATGTTGACTCCATAGAATATATCTTAATCTACATATAAAGTTGTATATTATTCATAGAAAAAAAAAAGATGAAGAGAAAAACTCTGGTGGTTTTTTTTTTGGGAGAAAAAAAAAGGATGAAGAGAAAAAAGAGGAGGGAATTAATTGTGTGTGAAAAAACGTGCAGTTCCTTTTTCAATGTTATCCCCAATATACCCCTTACCCACCCATTTTTTCAACAAAAAAAACCCCTAAAGTCTTCTTAATTTCAAAAATGCCATCTTACATCTAAGCCATTGATTTCATGAAATCAATGGATGAGATTAGTTCTTAGGTTCCCACATTATTTAAGGTTCTTAGAAGAACCCTCCCCCCTATATATATATATATATGTGTATATATATATATATATATATATATATATATATATATATATATATATATATATATATATATATATATATATATATATATATATATATATATATATATATACACACACACATAAGATCTTTAGAGAATATTATTTACAAAGAATACAAATGAAAGAAAGATTCTAATAAAGATTAATGACCATATGATCAAGATATGAGATTTTGAGATTAAAAGATCAACGAACGAACATTGAGTTTATTAAACGAATGAATACTGAATAGATTATTCAGATGATGTAAATACTAATAAATATCAGGAATGATATTAATAACAGATTGAGCAACAAGCAAAATGGTGAGCAACTGAAAGTCTGACATAAGTCAGATAGTGTATCTAATCCACTACAGATTGTGAGCAACAGAGCCAGAGCCAGAAAGTGATAGTGCACAAATAACCAGTAACAGTGAGTTGTAGATTTTACTTTAACTGCATATTATGTGAATTGAGACTTTTGTTGCATGATCCTGATTTTATTGGCATTCTGATCTTGAGCTTATTGATATATGTTATCATAGTATATTTACTATGATTTGTTGAGCTGAGCATTTATTCTTCCAGAATCTATTTCATTGATGAGTCATTTGATTGTTAAGCTTAACTCCATCACTATTGCTCAGTGTTGGGTTAATGTTAGGCTTATGATGTGCTGATTTACGTGATGAAAGCACAGAGGGTAGCTAGAGCTGAGCATTCCGATGATATCCATATAGAGCTTTTCCTGGTAGCTAGCCCAGTACGTGGCTGATCCCCACTAATGATGCGTGTGTATGGATTTATCATCATCCGAGCATTCCTTATGAATTTGTCTAAAAGTCTCAAGAGCAACAACAGTTTTATAACTGGGAGCTGAGCAAAGTCGCGCATCAAAAGAGCATTAATTGGCCAATGTCCCTTTGAGGTTGAGATGTGCATGAGCCTAGTGCAGTGCATATAAAGCTGAGTAGTGCATGAGCCTAGTGCAGTGCATATAGAGCTGAGCAGTGCATGAGCCGAGTGCAGTGCATGTGCTTCCGCGTTCATAATTGCATGTTAAATGTGAAATTCTATATTCTCACTAAGCAAATAAGCTTACCCCGTTGTTGCATTATTTTTCAGGTAAAGACAAAGGATTGGCTGGACCTAGTTCATTGGTCAGGACTTTGAAAGAGCTTGAAGTGCATTAGAACCTGTTCCAATACCTTGGTACTTGATTAATGATAGAGCTTTGGGGTTTGGGCTAGTTTACATTTGTGCTTTGATGAAATTGTCTAGAAGTTTATACCTTATACTTAGTCTTTTGTCTCTGTTTGTAATTAACTGTATTCCGCACTGTTAATTTTACTTTAGTTTCATGATTGATATTGCATTGCTACTGGGCCTTGACTTGAGACCTTTGAGAAATCTTGGGTCTCACATTTTATCCATTGATTTTACATATTTTAACGATTAAGACCGTAATCTTTTGTTTTACCGGCATATCTGGTAGCCAGTAAAAAATATATACTTATGAATAAAATAAAATTAGTTTAGGGACATAAACAATGCAAAATAAAGTTTAAGAACTTAATCGTGAATATAAAGTTTATAGGAGTTCTTCAATATTAACGTAAATACTTATTATCATGTAAATAGTAAACATATATTTAAATGGTTAATCGGGATGATTTTTATATACACTCTTTATTTGAATATATTTTATCATACCCCAGAGCCGTCCCGCCTAAAATAATCGGGTCAGAGAAAAATCCGTCCCGTTTAGCTGGGTTTTCAGTTTTTCTATAGGGCTCGGGTTTTTTTAATGGTGAGGTTTCACCGATTTTCTCGAAACTGAACCGGTTTGTTACTCGATATTAATATAATGTATCAAAAAAATTTGGTACCACCCGGTTGGGCGGTACGGGACCGATTACTACACACACATGCGCGCGCGTTGACATTTAAATATATATTGAATATGCACCAATACACACACGCGCGAATGATTAAATTTGTTTGTCGATTTTGATATTAATTTTGCTTATGATTTTGATATTAACTTTGTTAATTGGTTTTGAATGTAACATTGATGGTTTGTGTTGGGTACAAATTTATATAGAGTTCAATTTTATTGTAAAAGTTCAGGGGTTGTTTGTGTAAATACTCAATATTTTGTATTGTGTATAAATAGGAGTATATGTGTACTGTTATGAAAAAGGGAATGGAGGAATACACATACACAGATCTGATTGGTAGAGAAAAAGTGTTGTGCAAGTCACCAAAAACATCAATGTAATATTCTCTCATTTCAAGAGGCTCTTGATTACTTCAGGTCAAGACCCGTGCTTCAACTCAAAATGGTTTCTAGTTAAATTCAGACTAGAACCCGGACTTCAATGAACCAGAGACAATGGTTTTCAGTTACTTCAGACTGAAACCCAAGCTTATGCGACAAATGGCTTCTAATCAATTCAAATTAGAACCCGAGTCTGAAAGACAAATATTTCTGGAATTCCTGCCCTGAATTCAACTCTGAAGCTGCATTGATTTAGAGGGAGTTTAATTTTTATAATTTTTTGCTCCTGATTTCATTTCTATGAGTTGACTAACTGTGTGTGCTTATTTCCAGGAGGAGTTTCAGACGCACTTTTGTTGGGAAATAGTTTAAGTACATTCAAGCTGTTAGTTTAGACTTCTCAGACTGTTAGTAGATTTTACTTGTAAATCCAAAGTTCATGCTGCTAGTTGAAGAAACTCGAGCTGCCAGTGTAAAAGTTCAAGCTGCCAGAGCAAAACTACTCAAGCTGCTCAGTTCATGCTGTCAAGAGATTCAAGCTGCTCAACAGTTTCAGAAATAGAAAGTGCTGATTTTCAGGAAACGATATCTACATGAAGATTCCAGCATATCTACTATCAAAGAAGTCATAGTTCGTCAAGGAAACATATCAAGAAGCAATATAAATACAGAGAATAGGTCGTCCTATTGTATAGGGAGTTTCTGCATATTTTGAGTCTGTAATTGCTTTATTGATTAAGTTTTCATAAGCCTCTAAGGTTGTAAAACCCTAAGAACAGTCTGTGTTCTTCGTCTAATCAAACAGATTAGAGGTGATTGTAATTGATGAATTCAGCAATACAAACAGTCTTGATTAATTCCTGTGTGTTTATTTATTATTGATTCTGAAAGTTTTTGTCAAAATAATTAAGTGTTATTCCGCAAACTTCTTGATTAAACTTTGATTCAAAGCAAGATTATTGATTTATACTCTGATAAATTCAAATCAGTTAGTCTTGGTAATTCATATTTTAGATCCTGACAAGTGGTATCAGAGCCAGGTTTGTCAAACCAGGTTGTTCAAATCAGGTTTTTCAAACCAGGTTACTCTTTGTTTTTCAAAGTCAAAAACTTTCTTTTAAATTTTTAATCTTTTACAATGGAATTTGAAAATAGCAGCAGTGGATCTGGGCAAGGACTCAAAGTGCCTATGCTCAAGCCCACTGAGTTTGAGATGTGGAAACTCAGGATTCAACAGCATATTCAATTCATTGATTATGCCATATGGGAAGCTGTTGAATTTCCTCCTGTAGTTGATCCAGAACTTGATGATGAGGGGAAACCAGTCAAAACTCCTCCAAAAACTGAACTTGAAAGGAAGGCTAGAATGAATGAAGTGAAAGCACTTACACTATTACAAATAGCCATTCCTAATGCTTATCAACATCAGTTCAAAAAGTTTTATACTGCTCACTCTCTTTGGAATGCCTTAGAGAAGAGGTTTGCTGGTAATGCCAGTACCAAGAGAAATCAAAAAGACCTCTTGAAACAGCAGTATGAAAACTTTTCTGGTGGCAAGAATGAAAACCTCACTCAAATCTTTGACAGGTTCAACAAACTGATAAGTGAACTGGAAAGTGCAAAGGTCAATCTGGATCAAGATGAAGTCAACAGAAAGTTTCTCAGATCTCTTGGAGAAGAATGGACAGTCTATGCTGCACAATGGAGAACAAAAGACACTCTTGATGAGATAGAATTGGATGATCTGTATAACAGTTTAAGAGTGTTTGAGACTGAGATTGATGCTAAAAAGAAATCCTTTTCTTATAATCACAACACTGCTCTTCTGTCTTCTGAAAAATCTAATAACTGTGATTCTTTTTCAGGTGGTGATGGCAATTCTGCTGAAACTCACTATGAGGCTTTTGTTGCCAATGATGGATTATTTGCTCTAAATGTTGAAGACTTGGAACAAATTCATCCAGATGATCTTGAAGAGATGGATTTAAAGTGGCAACATGCAATGCTGACCATGAGAGCCAAAAGATTTCTGAAAAGAACTGGTAGGGCCAACTTTCAAGCCAAGACAGAAGGCAAACCATCTTTTGATAAATCAAAAGTGGAATGCTATAAATGCCATAAGCTTGGTCACTTTGCCAGAGAATGTAGATCTCAAGGTCAACAGCCATCAAGGACTTCACAGCCCATCCAAGCATCATCATCCACAGCACTTGTCTCTCAAGAAGAAATTGTGTTTGACTGGAGTGATCAGACAGAGGAAGAATTTCAAAATCAAGCACTTATGGCAGAAACATCAAATGTCTCCTCCACTGAACTACCATCTGAGGTAAATTCTAAACTCTGCTCTCAATCATGCAAAAATATGGTTAAAAAGTACAGAGATCATAATGAGAGCATGTGCAAAACTCTAGCTAAGATGGAAGAAAGGAGATATTAATACATGCAGGCCATAGAAGATCTGGAAAAACAGATAAATGATTATAAGGACAATGAGATTCAAATGGGGTATGATAGAACCTATCATGAGTGGGAGAAAAAGGAGCTAAATAAGAAAATAGAATCTATAAATAAAAAGGTAGAAGAGACTGAACAAAAGGTGTTTGAGGCTAATAAGAAGCTAGAATCTGTTAACATAGATCTAGGAAACTTCAAGTTAGCAAATCAAAAGCTAGAACACCTAATGGAAGTTCAATTCAAAGATAGAGTGAAATCTCAGGTCAATCCCAAAGAAGGAATAGGATATAGAGCTACTCCACCTCCATACAATAACAAGTACATTCATCCAATGAGTGAGGTTGCTGATAGACTTGTCAATGAACCACTAGATGAGTCTATGACTATTGTAGATCCTATCCTTGATAACAGTCCTGAATTAAAGGAAGATAAGAGTCAAAATAGAGACTGTGACACAAAGAGTGCACCCAGAGAGGTCCAAGTTCCCAGTAAGAAAGGAAAAGAGAAGATGAGTGTATGCAATGCTACTCCACAAGTTTCTGTACATTCTAACTGTAACACTGCATCTTCATCAAAAGGAACTAAAAGAGGTAAAACTGTTTCTATCTGCACATGCCAAAAGCATGGTGTTCAAAAGTTTCCTAAACAACAGCAGGTAAGAGGAAATCAGAGGAACAAGAACCAGAAATTGACAGAAAAGTCTGGTGTTCCAATTCAAACTGTCAAAAGATGTTTTCACTGTGGAAGGAAGAATCACTTAGCTAAGGATTGTTTTTACAAACCAGCTGTTGCAAAACAGACTGTGCATCACACAAAATCAAATCCTATTCAGGCAAAGCACTCAAAAGTGAATCCTTCCACAGCAGCTCCAAAGAAAACAGTTGATCACATATTCTCAAAAGTTAATAAAAAACAGTCCACACATCAAAAACAAGTTTTGGCAAAGCCTAGATCAAGTTTTAAACAAATGTGGTGTGTCAAGGACAAATCTGTTGCTCAAACTGCTAATGCAAAAGATCAGACTGCTAAGTCAAAATCTGATGCTGTTAGTGCAAAAACTGAAACTGTTAGCACTACAAACACAGCTCAAGCTGCTGGGCATCAAACTGGAGCTGCTAGTGAATCATCTGAGACTGTCAGAAGAAAAGATGATCAAAATAGTTGGATACCTCATATTATCACTAAATACTCTCCAAAGACTCCATCAGTAGATCTCACCAAATATAAGAAGTCAAAAACAGTTTTTAGTTATGTCAATGTACAAGGCCAACCCAAAACCAATTTGGTTTGGGTTCACTCCACTACCAACTAAGCTGTTATTTGTGCAGGGCAACCACAGGTCTCCTCATACAACAAGATGGCATCTGGACAGTGGATGCTCTAGGCACATGACAGGCAATTCTGAATGCTTGTCAAATTTCAAAGGTTTTGATGGAGGTTTTGTTGCATTTGGAGGCAACTCAAAAGGAGGTAAGGTTACAGGTAAAGGTACTGTTAATGCAGGCAACATGACATTCCATGATGTTCTGTATGTTGAACAGCTTAAGTACAATTTATTGAGTGTCTCTCAAATCTGTGACAAACAAAACATTGTTCTGTTCACAGATTCTGAGTGCATTGTTCTTTCAAAGGATTTCAAAGTTCCTGAAAAACTTGTTTTACTAAGAACACCAAGAAAGGACAATGTTTACTGCCTGGACACAGATCTCTTGACTAAATCAAATACTTTAAGCTGTTTAATATCCAAAGCATCATCAAATGAGTCTGCTCTTTGGCATAGAAGGATGTGTCACATGAACTTCAAGTCCATGAATGCTTTAGTTAAAAAGAATCTGGTAAGAGGATTACCACAAAAGGAGTTCATTTGTGATGATCATTGTGTAGCATGTCTTAAAGGTAAGCAACACAAAACTTCTCATAAGGCCAAAGAAGTAAATTCAATCTCATCTGTTCTTCAGTTGTTACATATGGATCTATTTGGTCCAACATCTGTTTTGAGTTTGAATAAAAGGGCATACTGTTTAGTCATTGTTGATGATTTCACCAGATTTACTTGGGTTTACTTTCTTAGGTCCAAAGATGAAACTGCTGAGCTAGTTAAGTCTTTTATCCTTAAGATAGAAAACCAATCCAATTCCAAAGTTAAGGTGATAAGATCAGACAATGGAACTGAATTTAAAAATCAAATTCTAAACAGTTTCTGTGAGTCCAAAGGCATTGCTAGACAATATAGTGCACCAAGAACACCACATCAAAATGGTGTAGCTGAAAGAAAGAATAGAACATTAATTGAGGCAGCTAGAACAATGCTAGCTGATTCAAATCTGCCAATGACTTTCTGGGCAGAAGCTGTTAATACAACCTGTTATGTTCTAAATAGGGTTCAAGTTGTCCAATCTCAAGGAAAAACTCCCTATGAGTTATTCCATAACAGAAGTCCCCTAATAGCTTTCTTTAAGCCTTTTGGATGCCCATGTACTATTCTTCACACTAAGACTCACTTAGGGAAGTTTGAGAGTAAGGCTGAAGAAGGATTCTTTGTAGGATACTCAACTCAAAGCAAAGCCTATAGAGTATACAACAGTGTGTCTAAAACAATTGAAGAAAGTGCCAATGTTGAATTTAATGAAAATACTGCTAATATCAAAGGCACTGGTCCTGATTGGTTGTTTGATTTAGATTCACTAACAAATTCTCTGAGCTTTGTTGAGTATACTGCAGAAGCTGATGCATACAGGGTTGAAGCTGCTAACACAAACTCTCATGCTGCCAATACAATTTCTCATGCTGTTGGCACAAAGTTTCAGACTGCTGCAGATTCTACAAGTTGGGATGATTTCACCACTCTACCACTTTTGTCATGTGATCCTCCAGGGGTCCTGAATACTCCACTTAATGCAAATCCAGACACTGAAGTGCCATTCCCAAGTCCTGACAGCACAGCTCCATCACAAAAGGAAACAGTCCCAGTTTCTAGGCTAGCAGTCCCAACAGCTTCTCATGCTGTTAGCCTAGAAACTCAAGCTGTTCCAGAAACTGAACCATTCACTGGTTCTGATGGAGATGATACAAACCTTGGAACTTCTTTTCAAACAGAGAGAGAGCCCACACTAAGAGTTCACAAGTATCACCCTCTCAATCAAATACTGGGTGATCCAAGCACTCCTGTTCAAACAAGGAAAATGGTTCACAATGAGACTGCTGCTGCTGAACAATCAGTTCCTGAATTCAGTCTAGCTGCTTTTGAACATGCCTGTTTCATGTCTCAACTAGAACCCAAAAAGGCATCAGAAGCATTAAAAGATTCATCCTGGATTGAAGCCATGCAAGAAGAGCTTTTACAGTTCAAAATTCAGAATGTATGGACTCTGGTGGATCTTCCTAAAGGTAAGAGAGCAATAGGTACAAGATGGGTGTTCAGAAACAAGAAGGATGAGAGAGGGATAGTCATCAAGAACAAAGCAAGACTAGTAGCACAAGGGTACACTCAAGAAGAAGGAATAGATTATGATGATGTCTTTGCTCCAGTAGCAAGAATTGAAGCCATCAGACTAATTCTAGCATATGCAAGTTTCAAAGGATTTAAAGTGTATCAAATGGATGTTAAGTCTGCTTTCCTGTATGGGACAATTGAAGAGGAAGTGTATGTGTGTCAACCTCCTAGTTTTGAAGACTACAAGTATCCAGACAGGGTGTACAAGCTAGACAAAGCTCTCTATGGTCTTCACCAAGAGAGGCACTCTGGACAAAACACTTTTCACTAAATCCATCAAAGCTGAGATTCTTCTTGTCCAAATCTATGTTGATGACATCATCTTTGGCTCAACTAATGATAGTTTGTGCAAAGAATTTGAGGCCCTAATGCACAAAAAGTTTCAAATGAGTTCAATGGGGGAACTCACATTCTTTCTAGGGCTGCAGGTTAAACAGAAGCCTACTGGTCTATTCTTAAGTCAATCAAAGTATGTCAAAGACATACTGGAAAAGTTTGGCTATCAAGACACAAAGGTTGCAAGCACTCCAATGGATCCTCATAAACAGCTCCATACAGACAAAGATGGCATAGATGTGGACATTCATCTATACAGATCCCTTATAGGATCTCTCATGTATCTAACATCTTCAAGACCTGATATTATGTTTGCTGTCTGTGTGTGTGCTAGATTTCAATGCTCTCCAAAGGATTCTCACTTGGTTGCTGTTAAAAGAATCTTTAGATATCTTAAAGGCCAACCACATTTAGGCCTATGGTATCCTAAAGACTCTCCTTTTGAACTAACTGCTTATTCTGACAGTGACTATGGTGGTTGCAACATTGACAGGAAATCCACAACTGGTGGATGTCAATACTTAGGAGCAAGACTGGTCTCTTGGCAATGCAAAAAGCAAACAACTGTCTCCACATCATCCACTGAAGCAGAATACGTAGCAGCTGCAAGCTGCTGCTCCCAGGTAATGTGGATTCAAAATCAGCTAAGAGACTATGGTATGAATTTCTTATCCACTCCTATTTATATTGACAATTCAAGTGCAATTAGCATTGTGCAAAACCCAGTGAAATTCCCAAAAACCAAGCATATAGAAATCAGGTTTCACTTCATCAGAGATTGTAATGAAAAGAAGTTAATCCAAGTTACCAAAATACATACAGATGATCAGATAGAAGAGTGTTGCGAATAGAACCATATTTAGGAATCCAGATTCGGTTTCCCTGGAGACATTGAAGTCCCAAATGATTCTTAGACAGAAACTGCAATTGCCCTTTGAGATTTTCAGAACAGAGGTTCTCTGCTTTCAATGCTTCGGCTTGAGCTGATCTGATGTTCTCGATAAGATCGGAAGAGAATACAATAGGAGTTAGAGCATAGCAACACTTTTCAGGATATGTCTTTCTACTCAAAGCATC
The DNA here is from genome assembly GCA_020465985.1 of Centrapalus pauciflorus. NCBI lineage: Eukaryota > Viridiplantae > Streptophyta > Magnoliopsida > Asterales > Asteraceae > Centrapalus > Centrapalus pauciflorus. The sequence continues at coordinate 17,128 of JAANYP010001792.1, forward strand.
CGCGACCACATTGTCTTTGCCGGGATGATATAGGATCTCGCAATCATAGTCCTTGATAAGTTCCAAGGACCGACGCTGTTTCATATTCAGATCCTTTTGAGTAAATAGATGCTTAAGACTTTTATGATCGGTATGAAGCTGACACTTAGTCTCATAAAGATAGTGACGCCAGATTTTTAGTGCAAAGGTAACGGCAGCCAACTCAAGATCATGAGTTGGTGCACTTTTCTCGTAGTCTTTCAATTGCCTTGAAGCGTAGGCAATGACTTTTCCCCTTTGCATGAGGACACATCCTAAGCCAGTACCAGATGCATCGCTATAAACAACGAAATCATCATTGCCTTCTGGTAAGGCTAGGATCGGCGCTTGAATAAGTTTCTGTTTCAGAGTTTCAAAGGCCTCTTGCTGTTTATCTACCTATACGAAAGGTGTATTCTTTCGTATTAGTATCGTAAGTGGTACAGCAATCTTCGAGAAGTCCTTAATGAATCGCCGATAGTAACCGGCCAATCCAAGGAAACTTCTGATTTCGGAGGCATTGCGAGGTGTTTGCCATTTCTGAACGGCCTCGACTTTAGAAGGATCGACTGAAATACCTTCGCCAGTTACAACATGGCCAAGGAATTGGATCTAAAAAGGAATCAAAGTAGAATTTCAAATTTTGTTTGAAACAAAGAACGTTTAAGGAATAACTCAAGACAATATGAAGTTGTACCTGTCTGAGCCAGAATTCGCATTTCGAAAATTTTGCATAGAGTCTTTCTTTTCTCAACAACTCTAGCAGTTGACGCAGATGATTAACATGATCAGCCTCCGTTTTTGAGTAAATCAGGATATCGTCAATGAATACGATAACTGACTTATCCAGCATTGGTCTGCACACCCGATTCATGAGATCCATGAACGCCGCTGGTGCATTTGTTAAACCAAAAGGCATTACGAGAAATTCGTAATGACCGTATCTTGTTCGGAAGGCTGTTTCCGGAATATCCTCATCTTTAACTTTCAATTGATGATACCCAGAATGAAGATCAATTTTAAAGAAGTAGCTTGCTCCTTGTAGTTGATCAAATAGATCATCAATCCTGGGCAGAGGATATTTATTCTTGATGGTGACTTTGTTCAACTCCCGATAATCGATGCACATTCGGAGAGTTCCGTCTTTCTTTTTAACAAATAAGACAGGTGCACCCCACGGAGATGAACTAGGTCGGATAAAACCTTTTTCTAACAGTTCTTGCAATTGTTTAGACATTTCCTGCATTTCTGCAGGCGCAAGTCTGTAGGGAGCTTTGGCGATGGGAGCCGCACCAGGAACTAAGTCAATTCCAAATTCAACTTGACGTTCCGTGGCACTCTAGAAATATCATCCGGGAATACGTCTGGGAACTCACAGACGATTGGGATATCGGGAATGGATTTCTTATTGGCTTCAGAGACGGATTCAGACGAGACATAGCATAAATAAGATTCGTGACCCTTAGATAAATATTTGTACGCTTTCTCAACGGATATGAAACAGTGAGCACCTTTTCGCTTCTCGCCTTTGATTTCTAACACTCAGCCGTCTGAAGACTTGATCCTGATGATTCGACGGTTGCAGACAATCATAGCCTCGTTGTTTGTTAACCAGTCCATGCCGATGATGACGTCGAACTCTTTCAACGGAATCGGAATAAAGTCGAGATTAAATACAATGTTATCAATGAGTAGAGTGCAGGTACGGTATACAGAATCAGCCATAATATAGTTGTTACTGGCTGTCTCAATATCAATCACGACAGGAAGCTTGGATGGAGATTTAGATAGTCTTCGTGCAAAAGTAGTCGATATAAAGGAACGACTAGCACCGGAATCAAATAATACACTGGCAGGCATTGAATTAAGCATGAACATACCGGTAACCACATCAGGGGTTTCCTTTGCTTCCTCGGCTGTTATCTGAAATGCTCGAGTCCTTGCAGTCGGAGTTGCAGCTGAGCTTTTCATTGTAGATCCTCCAGCTGACGATTGTGACTGACCTCGTTGCCCACTACGACACTGATACATGAAGTGTCCTCGCTTTCCGCATTTCGCACATCCAAGTCCTCGCTGGGGACACTCTTCACTGCTATGGCCAATTCTGCTGCATGCAAAGCATGTGACGTAGATCTTTTATCCAAGTCAAGTACATTAAGCTGTTTGATATCCAAAGCATCATCTAATGAGTCTGCTCTTTGGCACAGAAGGATGTGTCACATGAACTTCAAATCTATGAATGTTCTAGTCAAAAAGAATTTGGTAAGAGGTTTACCACAAAAGGAGTTCATCTGTGATGATCATTGTGTAGCATGTCTTAAAGGCAAGCAACACAAATCTTCTCATAAGGCCAAAGAAGTAAATTTAATCTCATCTGCTCTTCATCTTATTCATATGGATCTCTTTGGTCCAACATCTGTTTTGAGTTTGAATAAAAGAGCTTACTGTTTAGTCATTGTTGATGATTTCACCAGATTCATATGGGTGTACTTTCTTAGGACTAAAGATGAAACTGCTGAGCTAGTTAAATCATTTATTCTTAAGATAGAAAACCAATCCAACTTAAAAGTTAAGGTGATAAGATTAGACAATGGAACTGAGTTTAAAAATAATATCCTAAACAGTTTCTGTGAGTCTAAAGGTATTGCTAGGCAATATAGTGCACCAAGAACACCACAACAAAATGGTGTAGCTGAAAGAAAGAACATAACTTTAATCGAGGCTGCTAGAACCATGCTAGCTGATTCCAAACTGCCAATGACCTTTTGGGCAGAAGCAGTTAATACAGCTTGTTATGTTCTAAATAGGGTTCAGGTTGTTCAATCACAAGGGAAAACTCCATATGAGTTATTCCATCATAGAGTCCCCTTAAGGCCTTTCTAAAGTCTTTTGGATGTTCATGCACCATTCTTCACACTAAGACTCACTTTGGAAAGTTTGAAAGTATGGCTAAAGAAGGTTTCTTTGTAGGATACCCCATTCAAAGCAAATCCTATAGAGTTTATAACAGTGTGTCTAAAACCATTGAAGAAAGTGCCAATGTTGAATTTAATGAAAACACTGCAAATGTCAAAGGCACTGGTCCTGATTGGTTGTTTGATTTAGATTCACTAACTAATTCTCTGAGCTTTGTTGAGTATACTACAGAAACTGATGAAAACAGGGTTGAAGCTGCCAACACAAATTCTCATGCTGGTAGCACAAATGTTCAAGCTGTTGGCACAAAGTTTCAGACTGTTGAAGATTCTGGTCAATGGGATGAGTATACGGTTATACCACTTCTATCTTGTGACCCACCAGGGGTACTGGATGCTCAACGTGATTTAAATCCAAACTATGAAGTGCCAATCCCAAGTCCTGAGGGAACAGCTCCATCACGAAGGGAAACAGTCCCAGATTCTAGTCAAGCTGTTCCTGAAGCTGAACCATCAAGTGGTCCTGATGGAGATGATACAAATTTATGAACTTCTTTTCAGACAGACAGAGAGCCAACACTCAGAGTTCACAAGTATCATCCTCTCAATCAGATAATGGGTGATCCACGCACTCCTGTGCAGACAAGGACAATGGTTCACAAGGAGTCTACTGATGCTGAATCAGCAGTTCCTGAATTCAGTCTAGCTGCCTTTGAACATGCCTGTTTTATGTCACAATTAGAACCTAAGAAGGCATCTGAGGCTTTGAAAGATCCATCTTGGATTGAGGCAATGCAGGAAGAACTTCTGCAATTCAAGATTCAGAATGTATGGACTCTAGTTGATCTATCTAAAGGAAAGAGAGCAATTGGTACAAGATGGGTGTTCAGAAACAAAAAGGATGAGAGAGGGATAGTCATCAACAACAAAGCAAGATTGGTAGCATAGGGATACACTCAAGAAGAAGGAATTGATTATGATGATGTCTTTGCTCCAGTGGCAAGAATTGAAGCCATCAGACTGTTCCTAGCTTATGCAAGCTTCAAAGGGTTTAAAGTGTATCAAATGGATGTGAAGTCTGCGTTCCTGTATGGCACAATTGAAGAAGAGGTCTATGTGTGTCAACCTCCTGGATTTGAGGACTACAAGTATCCAGACAGAGTTTACAAATTAGACAAAGCCCTCTATGGACTCCACCAAGCACCTACAGCATGGTATGACACTCTGTCATCATACCTTCTACAGAATGGATTCAAGAGAGGTACTCTGGACAAAACATTGTTCACAAAGTCCATCAAATCTGAGATTTTGCTTCTCAGATTTATGTTGATGATATCATCTTTGGGTCTACCAATGACAATCTGTGCAAAGAATTTGAGGCATTGATGCACAAAAAGTTTCAAATGAGTTCAATGGGGGAACTCACCTTCTTTCTAGGATTGCAGGTCAAGCAGAAACCTACAGGACTTTTTATAAGTCAATCAAAGTATGTTAAAGACATACTGGAAAAGTTTGGTTACAAAGATACCAAAGTTGCTAGTACTCCAATGGACACTCACAAGCAGCTTGATGCAGACAAAGATGGAGTAGATGTGGACATTCATCTATACAGATCCTTGATAGGTACACTTATGTGCCTAACATCTTCTAGACCTGATATAATGTTTGCTGTTTGTGTTTGTGCCAGGTTTCAATGTGCTCCAAAGGACTCACACCTATTTGCTGTTAAGAGAATCTTTAGATATCTCAAAGGCCAACCACATTTGGGCCTCTGGTATCCTAAAGACTCTCCTATTGAACTAACAGCCTATTCTGACAGTGATTATGGAGGATGCAACATTGACAGAAAGTCCACAACTGGTGGATGTCAATATCTAGGAGCAAGACTGGTCTCTTGGCAGTGCAAAAAGCAAACAACTGTCTCCACCTCATCCACTGAAGCAGAATATGTAGCAGCTGCAAGCTGCTGTTCCCAAGTGATGTGGATTCAGAATCAACTGAGAGACTATGGTATGAATTTCCTATCCACTCTTATTTACATTGACAACTCAAGTGCAATAAGCATTGTACAAAATCCAGTGAAATTTCCCAAAACCAAGCATATAGACATCAGATTTCATTTTATAAGAGATTGTAATGAGAAGAAATTAATCCAAGTTACCAAAATTCATATTGATGATCAGTTAGCTGATCTATTTACAAAACCATTTGATGTAGGAAGATTCACCTTCCTAGTATCAAATATTGGCATGGTTAATATGGATTAATTTATTTTTCATCATTCTCTCTTATTTCATGAAAATATGTTTATTTTATATGCTTGTTTAAGGGGGAGACACTGTTTCATTAGAATATGCTTACTTTTCAACTAACAGCTTGAGTCTTTTCTCAAGTTGCTAGTTCATTTTACTCGGACTGTTAGTTGTTTCACTTGATCTGTCAAAGTGTGCAGGGTAATTTGGTAACTTCCTATAAGTGTGTGCGCGGGATTAGATATTTTCGAAACCCCCAAACCTTTAAAGGTCCCAGTTTCGTTCAATTGTAACTACCAGTTGCAAAATATCTTCCACGACCTTCCTTTTCTCTCTGAGCGATTCACACACACTTCTCTGAAACCCTAAATCACCGATTGATCGTCAATGGAGTTTGTCAAAGAACATAACTGTCTTCCCTATTCTCTCAAACACACTGACCTTCAACCATTCCACGACATGATGGACTTCCTTCGAAGTTCCCACATTCATCATGCTCTCACCATAAACCCCACAATCTACATATCTCATATAGAGCAGTTTTGGAAACATGCCTCTGTCCAAACCATTAATGGAGTCACTTCTTTGACATCCAAGATCGATGGAACCACTGTCACCATCACTGAGGATCTCATACGCCAACACTTGCATCTTCAAGATGCCACAGGTATAACAGATCTATCTCTTACTGCCTTACATGAAGGCCTTTTTGCTATAGGGTATAGGGGCCCTACTGATTCTTATACTTTCTTTAAAACTCATTTTGCCCCTAAGTGGAAATATCTTGTACATATCATCCAACAATGCATAAGCCCTAAAAGAACTGGTTGGTCATAATTTTCTTCTAATATAGCCACTGCCTTAGTGTGTTTATCTACAGGTCAACAGTTCAATTTTTCTAATATGATTTTTCAGGGTATGTTAAGCCATCATGCCCTAAAGCATGGGAAATTTTTGATGTATCCTAGGTTTTTGGCTGAAATTATTGCAAGAACTTGCAGCAATTTCAATGTACATAAAAGGATACATGTTTCCCATAGGCACTCTTTACCATCCATAAAAAGACTTTTAAAACCAAGTGCCAATTTTTTGAGTGTAGATGTCCCATTGCCCTCTGCAATGTTGGGCATCAATCCACTAAACAGAGGAGAGGGTCCTGAGCAGGCTCAACCTTCCATCACTGCTTCACCCCCAGGACCCCAACCCACTCCTCATCATACAAATATTCCATCTGATCCTTCTATCAAACCCACATCCCCACTTTTACTATACAAAAAAAAAAGGGTTTCAGGAGCTCCTTTCTCCTCTGCCCAAATACAAGAGCCAAATATCCCTGTGCAGGGGAGGACACTTCTGCACAGAATATCCAAAGGGCACCCACTGAGGACACTCCCATCCTCAATTTGGAGGTGGCCATCCCAACAGAGGATGTCCATATGGGTTCTGTGGCTGACACTACTGATGTCTCTGCACAAGAGGCACAGGACAGTGTCAACATCAATAAGACCACACCCATGGAAACAGAGGGTGTGCAAGCACCTTCTGGAAGTCCCCAGTACCAAGAACAGAGGGGCCCAAATGTTTTTACTTCTGGAATTCCTGCCAGTGATAGATCACAAGCACCACACTCTTTTGCTGATCTTGAGGCTAGTCTGCAACTTATGATATTAACGGATCCTCAGCTGAAACCTGTTGTAGCAGTATTGGAATATTATCAGTCCATTATTGCTGCACAGGGGGCACAATTCATAGCACTTCAACAGACAGTAGCAGCTCAGAATCAGAGAATGGATTACTTTCATAAAGGGTTCACCCTCTGTGGAAATAAAATCATTCAACTTGAGAAGATGATTCGAACCCTAATGGCAAAGGTTGTAGGTCCTCCTGACCAAACCAATGCATCCAAAAAGGGGGAGAATCAGGAGATCCCTAGTTCAGTCCAAACAGCTTCAGCTCCTGCTCAAACAGTCCCAGATTCTAGGCTAACAGTCCCAACAGCTACTCAAGCTGTTAGCCTAGAAACTCAAGCTGCTCCTATAAGAACAACTGGAGTTGTTATCCGAGAAGGCAGTCAAGCTCCTGTCAGTACAGTCCAAGCTACAACTTCTGCAACCAAAGATAAGGGCAAGGGCATACTCATAGAATCTCCAAAGCATCTAGTTTCATCTAGAGAGGCCCAGGTTGCTCATGATGCTGAATTTGCCAGACTATTAGCAGAAGAACAGGATGAACTTTTGGACCAGCAAACCCATACTCCAATGCAAGATGATGAGACCTTAGGTAACTACCTAAGAGGGTTTGTGGTCAAACAGAATGAGAAGAAAAGGAAAATGCCAACAGGGCATTCAAAGGCAGAGCACAGAAGATTTTTGATAAATTTTGCTTATTCAGTTGGGATTTCAAAGAAGATGGCTCAGTCATGGAGCACAGAAAGGCTGCAGAAACTTCATGACAAAGAAATGGAGAAACGAAAGATAGCCAAAGTCTCCCATCAAGTCCAAAGCCAACAAGAACCAGTTCAAGCTGGTGTAAGTGATAATCAAGCTGGTGTTAGTGATCCTGCTCCTTCTGTTCAAGCTGCTGCCACTAATCCTTAATCAGAAGCAATTTCACAGGCAAAGCTTGATCAGGTGAAAAAGGTGTTATTTGAGCATCAGCTTCAAAAGGTGATGGAGATTGAAAAGACCCTCGATCAGCATGACTTCTTTAAACCTCCTATTACATATGGGTATGCTAAGTCAATGGATGCATTGATTTAAGATATCATTTTGTAGTCAGAAGAGAAGCTGGTCCTGAGGAAGAATACAAGAGTATAGTGCACCTAGTTCAAGGGATGACCAGGGATGAGCTGACTAGAATGCACCATATTGGAACTGTGAGTCAATCCAGGTCTTCTCTACCCCAGGTCAAGCAGGCTATAAAGGATTTGAAGAGCATTTTTGATCCAGAGTCCATCAGAAAAGATATAGAGGATGCCAAGGAGATGAAGATTGCAAATGTTGATCTGTATGTGAAATCAAAGACATATAGACTCAGATTTGCAAATGGATCCAACATGTTCTTCAATTTTGATTTCTTTGATCTTTCAAGGGCATGGTTGGTACAGCTGAGCTCAGTGAAGATATACTGTGATAAAGAAGAGATAAAAAGAGAATTTTTGAAGGCAATTAAGCAGAAACTTTCACAATTGTAAGTTTTTGGATGCCTTAGTTTGTAGATAACAGTTTTACTTTGTTTTATTTCCTTATTTGTATAGAAACTTAAAGTCTTGTGTAAAGAATTTAAGTTAGGGGGAGATTGTTGGGGAAATATTCTAAGTATGTCAAGCTGTTAGTTAGATTTCTCAAACTGTTAGTAGCTTTTCTGTGTAATTGCAAAGTTCAAGCTGTTAGTTGAAGAAGTTCGAGCTGCTAGTTCAAAAGTTCAAGCTGCTAGTGTTCAAACTCAAGCTGCTCAACAGATAGACTTCAAGCTGTTCAACAGCTCAATAAACAGAAAGTGCTGAAATTCAGGAAAAGATATATTCGAAGATTCAAGCATATCTACTATCAAAGAAATCAGAGTTTATCAAGGAAACAAATCAGAAGGCATTATATATACATAGAATAGGTTTTCTATTGTAGGGTTCTGCACGTACAAGAATATTGTTCAGTTGTAATTGCTTTTCTGATTAAGTTTTCATAAGCCTCTAAGGTTGTAAAACCCTAAGAACAATCTGTGTTCATCGTCTAATCAAACAGATTAGAGGTGATTGTAATCATTGAGTTTGGCAATACAAGTGATTGTTGATTATGTTTATTTGTTATTTGTTTTGAAAGCTTTTCTTAAAACAGTTAAGTGTTATTCCGCAAACTTCTTAATTGGACTTTGATTCAATACAAGGTTATTGGTTTATACTCTGATTGATTCAAACCAGTTAATCTTAGGTAGTGATTTTGATCTTGACAAAATGGTTGAAGGGATATGATTAAGCGATTCACCATTACGCATATACGCTTAGGGATGGCAAAAAAAACCCGAAACCGACGGGGAAAACCGAAACCCTACATAAACGGGGCGGGTTCGGGGATGGCTAATCGGGGACGGGGACGGGGACGGATACGGGGAAAACCGATTAATTTAGACGGGGACGGGGATGGTATAGCCAATCCCTGCCTCGTATACCCGATTTTATACCCGTTTAAGGCCCCTATTATATATACACTATATTTTTTTATATTTATATTATATTATTAAAATTTTGAAAGTTTTCCTTAACCTAACCATACTTCACTTGTTTCACTCTTTATTTTCTTTTCCTGCTTTCCCATTCCAACGACGTTCCAGTTCCACTTCCACTCTTCCAGACTTCCACAATCCACAGCCTCCCTCCTGCCTCTCGCCTCGCCTCCAGCCGACCAGCCCTCCGGCCTCCACCCGGCTGGAGTCCACTCCTCCAGGCGGTGCTGCTCCTCTCCTCCAGGCGGTGCTGCTGCTCTCGGCGGTGGCTGCTCACTCAAGCAACACGGATCTGCAATATATTTGAGGTATTTTCATCTTTAAAACTTAAATCTATGTAATGTGTGTGTGTGAGTGTGTGTTTTATGGCCTTATGGCCAAAACCGAGAAAAAACATAAGTAAAACATCAAATTGATGTTTCATTCTTGTGATAAATATTATGTAATGTGTCCGTAAGCTTTATTTTAAATGGGTTTAAGGTTAAACGGGAATCCCCGCGATGAATTTAACCCGTTTAAAAACTGTTTATATTAAATATGTTTCTCCGTTTATATCCTCGCGGTTTTTAAAGGGTTTTGGTATTCAATATTATAATTAGGGATGGGGACGGGGGGACCAATCCCCGCCCGTTGCCATCCCTATCTACGCTGGAAGAGGTTTTTTTTGACGCTGATGAAGAGGTCATCCTGTAACACAAACATTATTTGTTAGATATATATACATATACTTTGGTATTTATACTTTGAGTAAACTACAAAAATGGTCCTTGTTGTTTGCTCAAAACTATGAAAATGGTCACTGGTTTAAAAATTGCATAAATGATCACTAAAAACATTATATACTTATAGAAATGGAACCTCTATCTTTTTACTTTTTCTAATTGACGATTTTGTCCTTATTCTCAAAATCAATTTTGGTCCCTATAGTATGTAATTAGTTTTGGTTTTAATCATTTTTATAATTTTTTGTTTTTGTTTTTGAATTTTAAATGCTAATTTAATAAAATGTGATTTAATTATTTTATTTAATTAATTAATTTTAATTCTTTTTATATATATTCTATTTATTTATTTACATTCCATTTGATAAAATATTTATACATTTTTATATTTTTATACGTTACCAACTAACATATTTTGATCTGATTATAGTTTAGAAACATATATATAAATCTAGGGTTTTATTTGTTTTTATTATAATATTTTGTTGCGTTAATAAATTTTGATTTTGTTAGTGTATGGTGTGTAAAGATGACATTACTACTGCATCATAACTGATTTCATAAAACACCTGAGGGTCACACCGATGAGCACAACTGAGCAGATGCAATTAAACTATTGAATAAATAATACTGGATATTGTTTATGACGCGAAATGATCATTGAGATTAAATTAATGGATGAATAATTAGATCTCAAAGTACATGGATTAAAAGTGCAATATTAGATATTGTATTGATTTAATTGTCATTGGATGATAATTAAATAATTATCTAGTCTTTTATTTATTATTGGATATTAAATAAAAGATGTATTTATTTGAATTGATATTTTCATCTAATTATTAGATAACTAGATGGATAATTATAGACAAATAAATAGAGATAATTATAAATAATTATCTAGTCATTTCTATATTATTGGATAATATATAAAAGATAAATATTATTTGATTGATATATAAGAGATAATTATATAAGGTTTAAATAATTAAGATAATTATTAATATACATATATATATATATATATATATATATATATATATATATATATATATATATATATATATAGTCAGGTTCAAATAAGTACCTCTCGAAATCAAGTGCACCCGAAGGTACCAACCTTAAAAAGCTTTTTAAAATTTTTTTTTCACATAACCATGTTTAATTTAATGTTATACGCATGATATATGAATTTCACATAGATTCACATTTTCTGTGTCCTTAAAAATTATGTGAATGTTCAATGCATATTTATGTGAATCGTCATTTCACACTATGTGAATGGTGTGAATGACCATTCACATGATCTTTTTTTACCATTCACAAGATTTTATGATGTTGCTTATTTGAAAAAAAAATCTTATAATGTTGTCTTATACATGTCTATTCATGAGTGATCATTCACATTAGGGTACGCTGGAATCTCATAGGTACGCTGATGAACCTGATTCTATATATATATATATATATATATGTATGTATATATATATATATATATATGTATGTATATATATATGTATGTATATATATATATATATATGTATGTATATATATATATATATATATATGTATATATATATATGTATGTATATATATACATGTATGTATATATATATACATGTATGTATATATATATACATGTATGTATATATATATACATGTATGTATATATATATACATGTATGTATATATATATACATGTATGTATATATATATACATGTATGTATATATATATACATGTATGTATATATAGATATATGTATGTATATATACATACATATCTATATATACATACATATCTATATATACATACATATCTATATATACATACATATATATATATACATATATATATATATATATATATCTATATATATATATATATATATATATATATATATATATATATATATATATATATATATATATATATATGTGAAGACCACCCCTTACGGGGCAGTGCTCACCAGTCTAGGTCCCATAATATGCAATACGATATCAACCATACTAAGATAGGGTAATTAAATTGCGGAAAAATAAAATTACATGTACATTACATATTAGGATACAGATTACATATTTCAAATTAAAGTTATAAAAGGGTAACATCTAATCTATTCATAACATCAATCATCACATCAAGTCTACCCAGAACCACCACATTAGCTGTCTTCCAATCAGTACCAGAAAGTTTGTTGAGAAGTGGTCTAGGAAAGCTTCAAAACTTGGATCTCTTGATGACCTAAGCACTAGGTCCTGCAGGTGATTTTCCTTTGGCTTTTCCTGTAAAATTTTAACGCAACATCTGTAAGCAAAGCTTAGTGAGTTTATAGATTTTCAATATTAACATGCGTGTCAAGCGGAGTCATAAATCTAAGCGTGATATGTCTTGGCTGCCGCTACAGCCCTCATCATGATTGAGATATAGTATCTTAAGATCGGATGATGTTCAAACCACACTCACGCTTATATCGTGGGGATCAGCCACATACTGGGCTAGCTACCAGTAGGTCAACATGGCCGAACATCGGAGGTCATTACCAAGTTCGTGAGAACTGGTGAAATAGCCGGGTCTAGAACAATAGACCATAAGGGCTAGTCAAGCTGAATAAATCTTATCAAGTCTGATCAATGAAGTAAGCATAAGTCTTAGGAGTCATGATAGCAGCGAATCATAAAGCAAAGTCTGAAGTGCTAATAAATGCAATATGAAGTGATAAGCAATTAGCTATCATGATTCACTGGGCAACACCCATCCATGGTGTGCACAGGTCTCAATCCAGCTGATAAATGAATGTCAAATAATGTAACAGCATCAATATATCTCAAACGGATCTTTGCATGTTCAATTCGAATATCTATAACTCACAGTTTGGGTCTTGGTCAAACAGATATATGAATCTGCCACCTGAGTTATCTCAGGATTTTGTCAATCTGTAATCTGTCAATTCTTTTCTTTGTCAAATCAAGTCTCCGACCCGCTTTTAAGTCTTTAAATCTTTAAATCTTTGTTCAGAATATACTGAACCTGTTCAAAATCATTCATGATAAGATCATGTCATTTTCATCATCTTTATCATTATCAATTTAGTCTTCAAATTCTTGTATTTTATCTGAGTCTGATATCTGATATCTTATCTTATCAATGTCATCATCTTTTGGTCATAAATTCTTTAATTCTATCTGATTCTGATAACTTTATAGCTCATCAATCTTCTGTTTGCTCATATTCTTTATTCTTTTAAATTCTCCAAAAGTTCTTAAATATATATATATAACAATATATATATTTATATAGCTTTTTATATTAAAATATAAAAATTGCATTTCGGACCATAATTTCGGATCAATCCGGATTCGGATCCGGATTCGGATCTATCCGAAATGGACCATCCGGATTCGGTCCTAGGTTTTCGAATCAAGCATGGACCGAATTGAACATATCCGAATTGAGGATGAATTTGAAAGCCTCCGAAGTATATGGTCCGAAATTAGGATCATCCAAATTAGGATACTAGATCCGAAATACAGGAACCGAAATGGTGCCTTATCCGAATTCGGGCATATCCGAATTCGGATCCTTCTGGTTCATAAATTTCCAGAAATGTTCTTGGTGTTCTTGGTGATATTCATACGGATTTTCTCATAAAATTCACAAAACTTAATTATATTAACATGCAACATTTTATTTTGTTACATTATCATTATTTGAGTGTTTTTATACTAGTTTCCCTATCAATAACATCATTATCTAGTCAAGATCATCCAAAATTCATAATTTTCTCAAGAACACACATATTTAACAAAAATTCCGATTTCTTCTTATTTTGCAAAAATCTAATCACTGATTTTTGTTTCTGTTATATTTATTACCATCAATTCATCATAATCTACCAAATTTATACACATGCATCACATAATTTCCGTATTTTAATCTTTTGGTTTCGGTTCTTCATCAAAACCGAACCAATATACTAAATTTCCTAATTTAAATGGAATATTACCTTGAAATTCCTGTTGATTCTTGTTGATTGTTGTTAATTGTAACTCCCTTTGAATTGAATCTTCAATTGATTGCCAATTATGAGGAATTCTTGATGAAATCTTTGAAATGGCCGTAGGTTTAGTGAGAGAGAGAGAGTAGAGAGAGAGAGTTAAGTGTGTAAATGATCTTAATGATCATTAATTTTCGGTTTATATATTTCTTTTAATCATATTTGTTATTTAACCCATTAAACATTTGTATTTTACATATCTTTTATAATTTGATCATCTTTAATATTATCATGAATATAATTTAAAATTATATTTACTTAATCCTTTTCATTTTTTTTTTTTTTTTATTTTATTTTAATAACAATAATATAATAAAATTATATTATTATCTTGACATTCAAGCATTACATAATTAATAATGTAACTAAATTTACATTATTTGGATCAAGTCAAAATAAAAGACATAGATAAAAATCTAGGTTGTTACAGAATGGGCTCCACCACGCACAAACTTCGTCCCCGAAGTTAGCTAGATTCGAACAGACTGGGATAAATAGCTTTCATAACATCTCTCGATTCCCAAGACTGATGCGAACCTTTGTGGTGTTTCCACTGGACGAGCACCATCTGTATCTCTTTATTCCTTAGCTTCTTGATCTTCGAGTCCAGAATACGTTCTGGCTCTTCAATCACGCGAAGCTTTTCATCAATTTGCAGGTTAACGTGTGGTATCTGTACTTCTCTTTCGTCAGCCAAGCTTTTCCTCAAATGACTAACATGGAATACAGGGTGTATTCCAGCTAAGTCCGCTGGTAGATCAAGACGATAAGACTGATTTCCAATCTTTTCGACGATCTTGAACGGTCCGATAAATCTCGGAGCTAACTTGTTTCTTTTAATGAACCGTACCACATTCTTCATTGGGGATACCTTCAACATCACCCAATCGTTAACTGCAAAACTTATTGTTCTATGCCGGTTGTCATAATATGACTTCTGCCTGCTTTGAGCTTCAAGAATATTCCTTCTAACGAGTTGAATCTTTTCGTAAGTCAACTGTAGAAGAGCAGGTCCTGCTATTGGCGATTCGCCTGTTTTACGCCAACAGGTAGGAGTTCTGCACTTTCTTCCATATAGTGCTTCAAAAGGGGCCATCTTGATTGTTGAATGATAACTGTTATTGTAAGAGAATTCGACCAATGGCAAATGGTCATCCCAGTTACCACCTAAATCAAGAATGCAGGCACGAAGCATATCTTCAAGAGTTAGAATAGTACGCTCACTTTGGCCATCTGCATTTGGATGATAAGCAGTACTCATGGATATCCGAGTACCCATCCCTTCTTGTAGTGCTTGCCAGAATCTGGATGTGAAGCGACTATCACGATCAGATACGATAGACTTTGGCACACCGTGTCGTGAAATAATTTCAGTGATGTACAGCTGCGCCAATCTATCGAGAGAATAAGTTTCTTTCATCGGAATGAAATGTGCTGATTTAGTTAAACGATCAACGACTACCCAAATGGAGTCGTGTTGTCTCTTGGTCTTTGGCAGCTTCGTAATGAAGTCCATTGTTATATGCTCCCACTTCCATTCAGGAACTGGCAGTGGTTGCATATCCCCGAAGGGTTTCTGGTGTTCTGCCTTAACCATCTGACATACTTTGCAGCTTTCAACACATTTTCCAATGTCCTTCTTCAATCCTGGCCACCAGTAGTCGGCTTTCAGATCAAAGTACATCTTTGAGCTGCCAGGATGAATAGATAACTTGGACTGATGAGCTTCGGACAGAAGAGTGCTACGAATAGAACCATATTTAGGAACCCAGATTCGGTTTCCCTGGAGACAGTAAAGTCCCAAATGGTTCAGAGATAGTAATTGTAGCTGCCCTTTAAGATTTTCGGAATCAATATTCTCTTCTCTCATTGCTTCGGCTTGAGCAACTCTGATGTCTTCAATAAGATCAGAAGAGAATATAACTGGAGTTAGGGCATAACAGCACTTTTCAGGATACACTTTTCTACTCAACGCATCCGCGACAACATTTGCTTTGCCGGGATGATATAAGATCTCGCAGTCATAATCCTTGATAAGCTCCAAGGATCGACGCTGTTTCATGTTCAGATCTTTCTGAGTAAAAAGGTATTTGAGACTCTTATGATCGGTGTAGAGCTGACACCGAGTCCCATATAGATAATGCCGCCAGATTTTCAGAGCAAAGGTGACGGCAGCCAGCTCAAGATCATGAGTTGGTGCACTTTTCTCGTAATCTTTTAATTGCCTTGAAGCGTAGGCAATTACTTTTCCCCTTTGCATAAGAACACATCCTAAGCCAGTACCAGAAGCGTCGCTGTAAACAACGAAATCGTCATTACCTTCTGGCAAGGCTAGGATCGGCGCTTGAATCAACTTTTGCTTCAGAATATCAAATGCCTCTTGCTGTTTATCTGTCCAAACGAAAGGAGTATTCTTTCGTGTTAGCATCGTTAGAGGTACAGCAATCTTCGAGAAATCCTTTATGAATCGCCGATAATAACCGGCCAATCCAAGGAAACTTCTTATCTCGGAGGCATTGCGAGGTGTTTGCCACTTCTGAACAGCCTCGACTTTTGAAGGATCAACGGAAATCCCTTCGCCAGAAACAACATGGCCAAGGAACTGGATCTATAAGAATCAAGATAGAAATTCAAGTTCTGATGTGATTCATAGAATAGTTAAGGAAACAGCTCAAGACATATATAATAGAGATTATACCTGTCTGAGCCAGAATTCGCACTTAGAAAACTTTGCGTAGAGTCTTTCTTTTCTCAGTAACTCTAGCAATTGTCGCAGATGAACGGAATGATCAGCCTCCGTTTTGGAGTAAATCAGAATATCGTCTATGAACACGATAACTGATTTATCCAACATTGGTCTGCACACACGGTTCATGAGATCCATGAACGCCGCTGGTGCATTTGTCAAACCGAACGGCATCACGAGAAATTCGTAATGGCCGTATCTTGTACGGAAAGCTGTCTTTGGAACATCTTCTTCTCTGACTTTTAACTGATGATACCCAGAACGGAGATCTATTTTTGAAAAGTAACTGGCTCCTTGTAACTGATCAAACAGATCATCGATTCTGGGCAGAGGATACTTATTCTTTATTGTAACCTTGTTCAACTCGCGGTAATCGATGCACATACGGAAAGTTCCGTCTTTCTTTTTAACAAACAGAACTGGTGCACCCCACGGAGAAGAACTCGGTCGGATAAACCCCTTCTCCAACAGCTCTTGCAGTTGCTTTGACATTTCCTGCATTTCTGCAGGTGCAAGTCTGTATGGAGCTTTTGCGATAGGAGCCGCACCAGGAACCAAGTCAATACTGAACTCGACTTGTCGTTCCGGTGGCACTCCGGAAATATTGTCAGGGAATACGTCTGGGAACTCACAGACGATAGGAATGTCGGACAACGATTTCTTTTCAGAGCTGGACTCAGATAGAGCATAACAAAGGTAAGAGTCGTGACCTTTAGACAAATATTTGTGAGCCTTTTCTACAGATATAAAGCAATGCGCACCTTTCCGCTTTTCGCCCTTAATCTCAAGTACTCGACCGTCTGAAGATTTGATTCTGATTACTCGTCGGTTGCAGATGATTGTGGCCTCGTTGTTCATTAGCCAATCCATACCGATGATGACATCAAATTCTTTTAAAGGAATCGGGATGAGGTCGAGATTGAATACAATGTTATTGACAAGTAGAGTGCAGTTACGATAAACAGAATCAGCCATAACATAGTTGTTGCTGGCTGTCTCGATATCAAGTATTACGGGAAGCTTCGAGGGAGATTTATATAGTCTTTGAGCGAAAGTAGTTGATATGAAGGAACGACTAGCACCGGAATCAAATAACACACGAGCAGGAATTGTATTTAACAGAAACGTACCGGTGACTACGTCTGGTGTTTCTTTCGCCTCTTCAGCTGTAATTTGGAAAGCTCGCGTCCGTGCAGTCGGCGTTGCAGCAGAACTTTTCCCTGTAGAACCTCCTGCTGATGATTGAGACTGATAACGTGGTCCGCTACGACACTGATACATGAAGTGCCCTCTCTTTCCACATTTCGCACATCCACGTCCCTGCTGCGGACATTCATCACTGCTGTGACCGATCATGTTGCACGCGAAGCAAGTAACGTCTTCTGGATTACATAACCCCATATGTGATTTTCGGCATCGCTTACAGAATCGTGGCTCGTTTGTCAATGAGTAGGCTTGCGCTTTCGGCTGTGAACTATAATGATGGGATTGCTGAGATTGTGACTGAGACTTATTTGGCTTAAAGAATCTGCCAAATCGCTGTTTCTTTGGAGGAGACGGATTCATCGGGTTAGTAGACGGAGCGTATAGCTGATCACCGTACTCTAAGTAACCTCGTTCGATTTGTCTAGCCGCTTCTACCATTTCCAAGTAACTCTTATATTTGATCGCACTCATGGGATGTCTGTATCTAGGATTGAGTCCTACTCGGAACCTATTCATTTTCCTTTCCTCTGTTGCCACTTGGTAAGAAGAGTAGCCACATAATCTCGAAAATTCGTGTTCATATTCATCTACAGTCTTCGTTCCCTGAGTCAGTTGCATTAATTGGACTTCCATCTTATCTTGCTGGTCAACTGGGCAGTATTTCGCATTGAACATGTCTAGAAACTGCTCCCATTCTAAAGTCTGAATCACTTCCTCCCCGTATATGCTTCGCTGTGTCTTCCACCAGGCACGAGCAGCTCCCACAAATAGTGCAGACGCATAGCTTACTTTCTTCGAATCTAGACAATCAGAAATCCTGAAGATTTCTTCAGTATGACTAATCCAATCCATCGCCTGGATCGGATTCACTGTACCCTCAAAGTTCAGGGCACCGCTCGCTTTGAAGTCCTTAAACTTGCAGCCTTTTGGCTGAGCTATTTGGGTTTCTGGGTTAGATTTATCAGAATCAGATTCATTGGTCTGGACTTGCTTTTCTTTTCTCTTATTTTTCTTTTCTTCACGTCTTTTAGCTTCGGCCTCATCTCTGGCACGAAACTGTTCTTGCATCATTTTGTTTTGTTGTTCTGAGTGTTGGGCTAGAAATTGTTGCATCATTTCAAACATTTGTTGTTGGGTCATATTGTTGGGAATATCACCTGATCCTGATCCTGACATCTTCTACTGAAAATTAAAATCAATTAACTATCAGTTTATAGACTTAGATCTATGTACCCTTTTCCCATCCTAACAGTCTGTACATCCTATCTCAGTTCAATCCACCTAAATGATTGATACATATGTATTGCTTCAGTTTGAGATCAAGTATACTTACGTAATACTTGATTCACTCAAACTAGTGCTCTGATACCATCCTGTGAAGACCACCCCTTACGGGGCAGTGCTCACCAGTCTAGGTCCCATAATATGCAATACGATATCAACCATACTAAGATAGGGTAATTAAATTGCGGAAAAATAAAATTACATGTACATTACATATTAGGATACAGATTACATATTTCAAATTAAAGTTATAAAAGGGTAATATCTAATCTAATCATAACATCAATCATCACATCAAGTCTACCCAGAACCACCACATTAGCTGTCTTCCAATCAGTACCAGAAAGTTTGTTGAGAAGTGGTCTAGGAAAGCTTCAAAACTTGGATCTCTTGATGACCTAAGCACTAGGTCCTGCAGGTGATTTTCCTTTGGCTTTTCCTGTAAAATTTTAAAGCAACATCTGTAAGCAAAGCTTAGTGAGTTTATAGATTTTCAATATTAACATGCGTGTCAAGCGGAGTCATAAATCTAAGCGTGATATGTCTTGGCTGCCGCTACAGCCCTCATCATGATTGAGATATAGTATCTTAAGATCGGATGATGTTCAAACCACACTCACGCTTATATCGTGGGGATCAGCCACATACTGGGCTAGCTACCAGTAGGTCAACATGGCCGAACATCGGAGGTCATTACCAAGTTCGTGAGAACTGGTGGAATAGCCGGGTCTAGAACAATAGACCATAAGGGCTAGTCAAGCTGAATAAATCTTATCAAGTCTGATCAATGAAGTAAGCATAAGTCTTAGGAGTCATGATAGCAGCGAATCATAAAGCAAAGTCTGAAGTGCTAATAAATGCAATATGAAATGATAAGCAATTAGCTATCATGATTCACTGGGCAACACCCATCCATGGTGTGCACAGGTCTCAATCCAGCTGATAAATGAATGTCAAATAATGTAACAGCATCAATATATCTCAAACGGATCTTTGCATGTTCAATTCGAATATCTATAACTCACAGTTTGGGTCTTGGTCAAACAGATATATGAATCTGCCACCTGAGTTATCTCAGGATTTTGTCAATCTGTAATCTGTCAATTCTTTTCTTTGTCAAATCAAGTCTCCGACCCGCTTTTAAGTCTTTAAATCTTTAAATCTTTGTTCAGAATATACTGAACCTGTTCAAAATCATTCATGATAAGATCATGTCATTTTCATCATCTTTATCATTATCAATTTAGTCTTCAAATTCTTGTATTTTATCTGAGTCTGATATCTGATATCTTATCTTATCAATGTCATCATCTTTTGGTCATAAATTCTTTAATTCTATCTGATTCTGATAACTTTATAGCTCATCAATCTTCTGTTTGCTCATATTCTTTATTCTTTTAAATTCTCCAAAAGTTCTTAAATATATATATATAACAATATATATATTTATATAGCTTTTTATATTAAAATATAAAAATTGCATTTCGGACCATAATTTCGGATCAATCCGGATTCGGATCCGGATTCGGATCTATCCGAAATGGACCATCCGGATTCGGTCCTAGGTTTTCGAATCAAGCATGGACCGGATTGAACATATCCGAATTGAGGATGAATTTGAAAGCCTCCGAAGTATATGGTCCGAAATTAGGATCATCCAAATTAGGATACTAGATCCGAAATACAGGAACCGAAATGGTGCCTTATCCGAATTCGGGCATATCCGAATTCGGATCCTTCTGGTTCATAAATTTCCAGAAATGTTCTTGGTGTTCTTGGTGATATTCATACGGATTTTCTCATAAAATTCACAAAACTTAATTATATTAACATGCAACATTTTATTTTGTTACATTATCATTATTTGAGTGTTTTTATACTAGTTTCCCTATCAATAACATCATTATCTAGTCAAGATCATCCAAAATTCATAATTTTCTCAAGAACACACATATTTAACAAAAATTCCGATTTCTTCTTATTTTGCAAAAATCTAATCACTGATTTTTGTTTCTGTTATATTTATTACCATCAATTCATCATAATCTACCAAATTTATACACATGCATCACATAATTTCCGTATTTTAATCTTTTGGTTTCGGTTCTTCATCAAAACCGAACCAATATACTAAATTTCCTAATTTAAATGGAATATTACCTTGAAATTCCTGTTGATTCTTGTTGATTGTTGTTAATTGTAACTCCCTTTGAATTGAATCTTCAATTGATTGCCAATTATGAGGAATTCTTGATGAAATCTTTGAAATGGCCGTAGGTTTAGTGAGAGAGAGAGTAGAGAGAGAGAGTTAAGTGTGTAAATGATCTTAATGATCATTAATTTTCGGTTTATATATTTCTTTTAATCATATTTGTTATTTAACCCATTAAACATTTGTATTTTACATATCTTTTATAATTTGATCATCTTTAATATTATCATGAATATAATTTAAAATTATATTTACTTAATCCTTTTCATATTTTATTTTATTTTAATAACAATAATATAATAAAATTATATTATTATCTTAACATTCAAGCATTACATAATTAATAATGTAACTAAATTTACATTATTTGGATCAAGTCAAAATAAAAGACATAGATAAAAATCTAGGTTGTTACAATATATATATATATATATATATATATATATATATATATATATATATATATATATATATATATATATATATATATATATATATATATATATATATATATATTACTAGTTTATTATCCACGTATTACGCGGATATTTTTATTATATATAATTTATAATAATTTAAAAGGTAAAGATATAATTGTCAAATAAAAATATATAAATATATATGAATGGTAATTATTTTCTTATATTTTTTTAAACTTTTGTTATATTATAATATAATTAATAAGTTACTAGAGTATTAGATTTTGTTTATTTTGATTTGAATTTAAAAGTAGATTATAGTAGATTTGGATAGAATTAAATTAAATTTCTGTATTATTATTAAAACTCATAAATGTCATGTGTCGATTCATGGTGATGACATGTGGATTCACAAGAGAAGAGTATAGTTACTCTTTTAATAGTAATACTGGATATTGTTTATGACGCGAAATGATCATTGAGATTAAATTAATGGATGAATAATTAGATCTCAAAGTACGGGGATTAAAAATACAATATTAGATATTGTATTGATTTAATTGTAATTGGATGATTATTAAATAATTATCTAGTCTTTTATTTATTATTGGATATTAAATAAAAGATGTATTTATTTGAATTGATATCATCATCTAATTATTAGATAACTAGATGGATAATTATAAACAAATAAATAG
The DNA here is from genome assembly GCA_020465985.1 of Centrapalus pauciflorus. Lineage (NCBI taxonomy): Eukaryota > Viridiplantae > Streptophyta > Magnoliopsida > Asterales > Asteraceae > Centrapalus > Centrapalus pauciflorus. The sequence goes on from JAANYP010001792.1 coordinate 39,874, forward strand.
AAATAACTATAAATAATTACCTAGTCATTTGTATATTATTGGATAATATATAAAAGATAAATATTATTTGATTGATATATAATTATAGAGATAATTATATAAGGTTTAAATAATAAAGATAATTATTAAGATATATATATATATATATATATATATATATATATATATATATATATATATATATATATATATATATATATAGTTTATTACCCGCGTATTACGCGGATATTTTTAATATATATAATTTATAATAATTTAAAAGGTAAAGATATTATTGTTATTTTTTTAAATAAAAATATATAAATATATATGAATAGTAATTATTTTCTTATATTTTTTAAACTTTTGTTATATTATAATATAATTAATAAGTTAGTAGAGTATTAGATTTTGTTTGATTTGATTTGAATTTAAAAGTAGATTATAGTAGATTTGGATAGCCATTAAATTAAATTTCTGTATTATTATTAAAACTCATAAATGTCATGTGTCGATTCATGGTGATGACATGTGAATTCACAAGAGAAGAGTATAGTTACTCTTTTATCAATATTTATTATAGATTATATTAGAGTTTAATTAAAAATTAAAACTCTTAAGAATATATATATATATATATATATATATATATATATATATATATATATATATATATATATATTATCTATTACTACTTTATAAAGCGTGTATTACAGTTTTATTATAGTTTTTTCAGTACACAACCAATCAGATCGATTGCTTCTTTGATCATTCTTTGATCATCCATACCAGTTACACCTTCTCTTCCTCACCAGTCCTCATCCTCAGTCTTCCTTTTTCTCTCATCCTCAGTCTTCGATTGTACTCAGATCGAACATGGCAATGAATGTAAGTGTGCTCTCTGACCGCAATTCCATTATTCATGACAATGTAAAGCTCTGTAGGTCCCGAGAGGTTCCCAAAGTATATAGTTATAAGCTGTAGAGGGGGGGTGAATACAGCAATTTAAAAACTACACACTCTTTTCTCAATGTTTGTATGTATTATCAACAATTTGTTAATTACAAACAAGCTTGAATGCGGAATAGTTCAAGCTGAGATGACAGATACAACAGTATGCTTACTAGTCTAAGACAGACTCAAACTAGTATACAATGAATACACTCACTAAGAAGCACTCACTGTGTTTACAAGACTTAAAGGAACGACTTATGTAAAACAGCTTATACACACAGATGCTGGTTTACACAGAAGGTTTGCATGCATGAAAATCACACTTGCACGTTCACTCTTGGGTTTCAGCACTTAGCTTTCTTCACACTTCTTTCTGACCTTAGAAGCTTCCTTTTATACTCACTTAGAGGATCTAAGAGAAACATCTTCATTGGACGGAATGAAAAAGGAGAAGTCTTGTTGAAAAACAAAACCATAACCTTTTCTGCACTTTTCTGAAAAGCAGACTTGTCTTCACATGTGCAGACTTTTGCTTTTTACTTTGTCTACTGTTGCATTGCCTTTAACTAATTTAGGGAATGTCAACTTTGGCGTCTTTTTCTTCTTGTAAGGCCTATTTTGAGATAGAAAAAGTCTTCACCCTTTTTCAAATAACCTTTTGGTCTTCATGTTACAGAACAGCGTGGGCAGGCTGAGCAGTTCTTTTTTCCACTTTGTCTTCGACTTTGTAAACTGATCTTGTAGTCAAAAACAATACATGATGACTTGGAAACAAATTCCATAAAGTGTTTAGCCTGTTCACAAAGAACAGGTTCTGTTCACAAAGAACAGAACACTTTAAAAATGCCCGAGCTGCTCAACAGTGTAGAGCAGCGTAGACAGTTTATGTCCAGCCTGTTCAGCAGACAGAGCAGCTTGGACAAACTGTCTTAGTTGCAACACATGCAACATATAGAACAGCTTTAGACTGATATTGCAAATCATTTTCAGGTTTCAATAAGGCATATAACAGGCCTTAAATTCAACCTTCAAATGCATCAACAGGTTTGATTATAAAATCTCCCCCTCAGATGTAGAACAGGTTTGACTGAGGCCTTTTGTGCCTAACATAATCATTTATCAAATTAATATACGATCTTAATCGTTCATTTTCATATATTTCAAGGATTTAATCATTTGAAAAAAAATTAGTCCAGAGAATTAATCCCATGTCTGTATAAAGTTTAGAAATTTAATCATTCAAATAAATAATTTTGGGGCTTATTCACTTATTTGTAGGATTTTTTTTAATTTTGGTTTTGATTATTAATGTGATTGTTAATTTATGGTGTTATAGTAACGCAAATAATAGATTTCAAGTGTTTGAATTACATTGCTTAATAATTGATTACTTACGTTTAAAATTATTATTGCAGTACTTCTTTCAAAGCTAGAAAGTTTATTTGTTTGACGGTGTTGATTCTTTAGTAATTTTATATGTTCAAATGCAAATTCAAGTAGTTTAAAAACTGATTATTTGATAAGTCTCTACACATTGAAGATAGGTTTGCCACTGTGTACAACCCGGGTAACAACCCGTTTCAATAAACATAAATATACATATGAATAGTAGATTTGGGTTCAAGTTAGATACATTATCTATAGAACCGGTAGAACTAAATTAAATATTTTCCTAATTATTTTTTCATTTTCATGTTTAAGTAAACATTGTAGAACTATTAAAAAAAACATTCACATGGTTTTGAGTTGTGTAGGGCCTCTAAAATGAAATGTGAATGTAGGAATGTACTACGAATGTGAATGAATGGTGGTCGATGTGAATGCATGTTTTGACGTACATTCATAACTCGAAACCATGTGAATTTTCAAATATGGACTTTTAAATATAGTTTAAACAAATCTACGAAAAAAATTTGGAAAAAATAATTTTAAACTTGGTTTTACCGATGGATATGGTTCTATTGTAAATCATATCCATGTATAGTATCGATTAGACTCCCCAGTGTTGTCTTACCGTTGTGTTAGCTAGGGGTGTTATTCGGGTGGGTTAATTGGGTATCGGGTATTCAAGGTTGTCAAGATCGTGATCTTAACTAGGATCGTTTTAGTCTCTGCAAGATCAGGATCGTAGGATTAGATCAGGATCGTAAGATCCTACCACAAAATCATTACTTTTTAAAATTTTTTTTTTAGTTACTATAATTTGTGATTTTATATTATAATTTAATTATATAACACTTAAAAAAATATTTATACAATAAATTGGGAAACAAAGTACATTTATGTTTAAAATGTTTATGGTCATTCAGAAATATTCAACCAATCATACACCCTATAATTTGATTCACTATCCTAATGGATAAAATGATTAGATCTAGGTAAAAAGGTTGGATCAAATCAGTAAACGATCTCATGGAAAATCGGTTAAAAGAGTCCGGGCTGAGTAAAAAGTAGAATCAGATCGGTGACCGATCCTACGATCCTGCGAACGATCCCACGATCCTACGTCTGATCTTGTTATAAAACGATCCTACACCGATCCTGCTCGAAATCAATTGGTAGGATCGACCGATCCTACGATCTTACTCGTGATCTTAACAACCATGGGGTTATTCGGTTCGGATTATTCAGGTTTGAGTGTGTGGGTTAGCTAGCCGAACTCGAACCAAATAAGGAGACGGTTTAATCGATTTTGGGTTAAATGAATATCGGGTTATTCAGTTTGAGTTAAATGAGTTATTTGGTTTTGGTATAAAAAATTGAATCATCCACAAAGTATTTTAAACGGGTTAAATGGTTAGTATCAAAATTAGGTATTTACATTCTATATATAAATAATTCTAGTTATTATTGTAAACAAATCAAAAAAAAGACAAATATATATATATTAAACAGGGTATTTGGGTACCCGAATAAGCATGAACCATACCCATAAACCGAACACAATTACTTATTCGGGTACCATTTAAACCGAATAACCCGACCCATTTAACCCGATTAAGGTTCGGTTCAGGTGGGTTATTCGGGTTTGGTTATTTTGCACACCCCTAATGTTAGCTCGATTTACCCCTCATATGATGGGTCTGGATGTTAGACAATATAATGAGCCCGTTATTAGTCTTGGCCATTAGGCCCGTTAGCTTGGTTTTCTATCTATTTATGTAATTGGTTTTGTAATCTTTATTCAAGGAATCACAATCAACTTTAATATGGTATCAGAGCACCTCTCGACCACCTTCCCTTTTCTCCCTCCCTTAACCTAGATTTTTCCGGCCCCCTAGTCGCCGCCGTCGGCCATGACAGAATCGGTGGCGCCACCACCGGCTTTTCACAAAGCTTTTGGTGTTGATAATATCAAATCCTGCATTCCTCTTATTCTAGATCTCGATCATCTCAATTACGACGCATGGTGTGAATTGTTCGTTACACACTGCAAAAGTTTTGATGTTCTCGGCTTCATAGATGGCACCACTCCTAAACCGCCGGCTACCGCGGACATCTTAACCCAACTTGACAACCTGGTTAAGATGTGGATATATGGCACCATCAACAAGTCCCTCCTTCAAACCATTCTAAATAAGAACTCCACGGCTCGTGATGTTTGGCTCAGTCACGAAACCCTTTTTCATGACAATAAAGACTCTCGGGTTATGCAACTCGATAACACTCTCTGCAATCTTGTCATTGGCACCTCGTCGATTAGTGATCACCTTCAAAAGATCAAAGTAACGGCGGACCTTCTCACCAATATTGGCGAACCAATTGCGGACAAGGATTTAGTTATGCATACGATGAATGGTCTTCGGGGCAAATACGGTAACGTCGTCATTCTCATCCGCCATAGCAAACCCTTTCCATCCTTCAAAGAGGTGCGATCCATGCTCCTCCTTGAAGAATCCCAATTCCCTGATACGCCCTCCCCCTCACCCACGCACGATTCTGCCCTAGTTGTTGCCTCTAAACCTCGCTCTAATACCCCTTCACCCTCCACCGCTCGTTCGCCATCTACCCAGCCACAAACATGCCGCAATTATACCCGTGGGGCTTGTCGTTTTGGAGCTCGTTGTCGCTGTCTCCATACGCAACCCACCAAAGCCACACCCCGTCCTCCTCCTTTCTAGTTTCTCCCCACCGCCGCTAAACCCTCTACCGCGGCCTCCCTCCCTACCGCCCACTTGGTCCGTTCCCTACCCCTCGACGCACATCACAACCCATTACCCATCACCGTATCCACCCACTCCCTCCTCTACCCACACCGCCTACCATCAGCCGTACCCCCCCTCACCTGCCTAACTTTTTCCGCCTCCCACCACCACCCAACCTGCCACCCCTAATTATCCCAGCCCCGTCAAGCAACCTACCAACCTGCCTCAAGCCTTCAATACCATGACACTTCAGGATTTGAGTCAATCCAATTGAGTCAATCCAACTAGAATATGGACACTGGTGCCTCTGCTCATCTGGCAGCGGATACAGGTATACTTCGTTCCATTAATAAACAAAATAATGTGTCCTCAGTCTTAGTTGGTAATGGCCAACCCATTCCTGTCACCCACACTGGCTATAGTTATTTGTCTTCCTCACATAAACCCCTTCACCTCAACCATGTTTTAGTTACACCTAATATCATTAAAAACCTTATTTTTGTGCGTCAGTTTATTAAAGATAATCATTGTTCTATTGAGTTTGATCATTTTGGTTTTTCTGTGAAGGACATGCTCACTCGTCAGATTCTACTCCGCTGTGATAGCTCTGGTGATTTGTATCCAGTCACTCGCTCCACTCCGTCTGCCCTTTTGATCGCTAGTCCTACTACTTGGCATCGTCGTCTTGGTCACCCGGGCTCCGAAAGCCTTCGTCATTTAATTTCTCGTAATTTTATTTCATGTAATAAGGAAAAGACGTCTGTGATTTGCCATGCTTGTCAACTTGGCAAACACGTGCGTCTTCCATTTTCTTGTTCGACTTTTAGTGTAACTACACCGTTTAAAATTATACATTCTGATAGTTAAACATCTCCTATTGAGAGCATTTCTGGTTATAAATATTATGTTATCTTCTTAGATCATTTTTCTCACTTTACTTGGGTGTTTCCTTTGCGTAAAAAATCAGATGTATTTGCTAAATTTCAAACCCTTCACTCCTATGCTAAAACACAATTTAATCTGCCTATTAAATCCCTCCAATGTGACCATGGTGGTGAATTCAATAACAACAAATGCAATCTTTTTTTTCTACCCACAACATTACTATTCGTTTCTCTTGTCCTCATACGTCTCAACAAAACGACAAGTCCGAAAGGTTAATTCGAACCATCAACAACATCGTCCGCACCCTTCTGTTCTCCTCCCACTTACCTCCTACCTTCTGGGGCGAAGCGCTCAATATGGGCGTTCACATCCTAAATCTCCTACCCTCCACATCCATCAACCATGACATTCCTTTCTCTCGTCTTTTTCACAAACCTCCTTCGTATTCTCATCTTCGTGTTTTTGGTTGCCTATGCTACCCTCACCTTCACACTCACCAACTTCAACCTCGGTCCACACCGTGTGTCTTTCTTGGTCTTTGTGTCGATCATCGTGGATACCGGTGTCTCCACCTTCACACCAAACGCATCATCATATCCCGTCATGTAACCTTTGACGAAACCACTTTCCCATAAGCTTCCATGTCCCCCACTTCTCCTCCCTCTTATGCTTTTCTTGATGATAATACTGATTTCTCTCCTATTGTTTATCGCATTCTCACCACACCTCTCCCCGTACCGACTCCTCCTCACCGTCTCCTCCTTCTCCTGCTACGGTTTCTGACCCCCCCCCCCCCTCCCTCCCCCAGCTACGACCCCCACTCCCCCTCCCACCCCATGGTCACTCGGTCTCGTTCCGGCATTCACAAACCCATTCAAAAACTAAACCTCTACACCTCCCCCCGGTCTCCCCCTCCTAAGTCTCATTCCACTGCCCTTCATGACCCTAATTGGCACCAAGCTATGACTAAGGAATATCAGGCTTTGATTACTAATGGAACGTGGGAACTTGTACCACGGCCAGCTGACACAAACATTGTCAGCTCTATTTGGTTATTTAAACATTAATTTTAATGCCGACGGATCTTTAAACAGGTACAAAGCTCGCCTTGTGGCTAATGGTCACAACCAACAGTCAGGCGTTGACTGTGATGAGACTTTTAGTCCGGTTGTTAAACAGGCCACCATCCATACGGTTTTATCTCTCTCTGTAACCAAGGATGACCGATTCACCAACTTGACGTCAAGAACGCTTTTCTTCATGGCCATTTAACAGAGACAGTGTACATGCATCAGCCTCCCGGGTTTGTCGATCGTACTAATCCCGATTATGTTTGTCTATTGCGAAAATCTCTTTATGGCCTTAAACAGGCTCCTCGAGCCTGGTATTCTCGATTTGCCACATATGCGTCGCGCATAGGTTTCACTTCTAGCAGATGTGATTCGTCTTTATTTAAATATCGACACGGGGGGTGAAACTGCTTATTTGCTTTTGTACGTAGATGATATCATTCTTACAGCATCATCGACGTCTCTTCTTAAGCAACTCATCAAGTTGTTGCATCAAGAATTTTCCATGACAGACTTAGGGCCTCTATCATATTTTTGTTAGACAATATAGTGAGCCCGTTATTAGTCTTGGCCATTAGGCCCATTAGCTTGGTTTTCTATTTATTTATGTAATTGGTTTTGTAATCTTTATTCAAGGAATCACAATCAACTTTAATATGGTATCAGAGCCCCTCTCAACCACCTTCCCTTCTCTCCCTCCCCTAACCTAGATTTTTCCGACCCCCTAGCCGCCGCCGTTGGCCAAGACAGAAACGGTGGCGCCACCACCGACTTTTCACAAAGCTGTTGGTGTTGTTAATATCAAATCCAACATTCCTCTTAAACTAGATCTCGATCATCTCAATTACGACGCATGATGTGAATTGTTCGTTACACACTGTAAATATTTTGATGTTCTCGGCTTCATAGATGGCACCACTCCTAAACCGCCGACTACCGCCGACATCTTAACCCAACTTGACAACCTGGTTAAGATGTGGATATATGGCACCGTCAATAAGTCCCTCCTTCAAACCGTTCTAAAGAAGAAATCCACGGCTCGTGATGTTTGGCTCAGTCTCGAAACCCTTTTTCATGACAATAAAGACTCTCAGGTTATGCAACTCGACAACACTCTCCGCAATCTTGACATTGGCACCTCGTCGATTAGTGATTACCTTCAAAAGATCGGTAAATCAACATTTTAGCTCTACCTAACCTAACTTCGATAAGTAAGCCTTCTATTATTGAAAATAACTATATAGGAAGAACAAATGCATCTCTCATACGAATCTATACTCTATTTTTTTTTTTTTTTTATTCGGTTTATAGAAAAACTTTAGCAACCTAAAACCACACATATAGTCTTATAATAAATTTTTTATATTTATTTTTTTTATGTGTGTATAATTACTAGCTAGCTTCTAGTAAATTTATAAAACCACAAAAAATGGTCCCCTACCTCGTAAGTCATAACCTAACACATAAATTTAAAATAAATCAAAATTATATATTTGATGTCATTCAAAACATCATCACTTGTTGATTACTTTATGCAAACTTTATATTATATATGTCTAGAATTTACATACAATACGTAACAGTCTTTTCATTGACTATAATTCTAATTATAATTTTATAACAGAGTAAATATGCATCACTCAAATGGATAATTTTATTAAATAACTACATACTATCATATTTGACCTGTTATAAATACTGTAGTTTTTTTATCCCTGTTAGCCATTTAGGTATTTAACTTTTTGCTATGCTTGATTTTGATGATAAAACCTTTTATAGTGTACCATGTTAGTCCCAAATAACCAAGCATAAACTATAATAACGGACATGATGAAACAATTATAAAGATAGACAAATGATTAGATTAACCTTCAAAGATGAACAATGATGAACAAAGATTTTCTCTCTACCAAGCAAGACGACTACACTCTCATTTCACCTTTAGCTACCTTGGGTTACACACACAAAATCCTAGGAGACCCTTTAAATACTAAAACCCCAATAGGCTAAAGCTCATGAACTCAACCAGGGGCGGATCCAGGAATATATATTATAGGTGTCACTTTTTTAAAGTAAATTAATTTAATATTTAGATTTTCGAAATATTTCCTAAAATGGATCGGGTCACCAAAACGGTTCCCAACACAAAATTAACGTATAACAAGAATTTTTTCAATTAAAAAAGTATATAGTACAATACCATTAAAACATAAAACATAAAAGCAATAAGTAACGTAAATTTTAAAGTTCTACAATTGTTGTCTTCGGATCTTCATCTTTTGAAATCTTGTCATGACATCTTCATTCGAAACATTGACAAGTAATTCCTTCTCAATACAACAAATGCAACAATCGTTCATAAAATCATCACCAATCGAATTGCGCAATTCGGACTTGACCAACTTCATCCCAGAAAAACTATTACATGAAGTGCAAATCTATCCGTTTTATTCCAATTATTAAATCCATCTGTCACAAATGCGTCCTTTGTATTCCCACTTCCGAATCCACCTTGTTCTCTAAATAAATAACAACACAAGCAAAAAGCTTTATCCGTTTTTACACTATACTCCAACCAATTGTCATATTGATCAAACCAAGCCGGATGAAAACGTCTTGCCTTACCACTAACAATTTTTTTGTGGAAAATCATGACTTCATGGTTGACATGGTCCCCTAATCCAATATTTTCTTCTAATTTCGTCTTTTTGATTAGGGTGATAAGTTGAAATCGATTTTGGTTCCGATGGATCCCAAGAAAGATCATTCAAATCTTTACAAAACTTTGTCCATTAACCTAAATTTTTTTAAAATAATTAACAATAAATTTAACAATTGATATAAAAATTCAAAAAACTAAACAATTAGATGGATATCTACTGCATTCATTCAATCATTCACCTATTTAACCCATTAATAATTATACCCATTATAAAAAAAACTAAAAAAACTCAAAAAAAAAAAAAGAATAATTATCTAGAATTATCTATTTATCTTATCTAGTACAGTACTAATAGTACTCTACACAACTACACCGTCTACACAAGTCAAAATAAATTTGAGAGAGACAGAGAGTGAAGAGATTAGACATACCGTGCGGCGTACCGGCGGTCCGGCGGAGCAGCGAGCGGCGGAGGCGGACAGCGGGGCAGGCGGCGAGCAACTGAGCAAGGAGCAGAGGTCAGGGATCAGCCTTTCAGGCGATGACTCCGGCGAGGGGCAGCACCGCCAGCACGCAGCAGAAGCCGAGAAGGGGTTTCAGGTTTGCGTTTTTTTCCGGTGAGGGGCAGCAGCGAGATGCGTTGGCTGAGTGCCTGAATGAAAGAAAGCAAAAAAATAATAATAATAACTAGGGTTTTCAAGGTTAGTTTTGGGCTTAATTTATTGTTGGGCTTTTTTATAATATTTGGGCTAACTAAAATACTAAATTATGTTAAGTTTTCTAATTTTTTTGAAGTTAATACTCAAGTGTTATTTCAATAAATTTAAGTAATAAAAATAATAAATATAAAAAAGATATGTATATTATAAATGTATAAATTTTTTGTAGGTGTCACCCAAAAAAATTCTTAGGTGTCACTCAGATTTTTGATACATACGCAACTCAGTATTTTGAAAATTTATAGGTGTCGAGTGACACCCATCCTAATACTATAGGTCCGCCCCTGAACTCAACTAACAAATCCTTACAAAATATGAACATAAATATTAAATTATTACATAATGAACCCTAGACTTGATTATAATAAAATAAGTCTAACAATCTCCCCTTTTTGATCAAGTTTGGATCCTTCAAGATAAGCTTTATATTCTGATGAACAGTCTCCCCTTTTGATGATCTTTACTTTAGACTTGGACAGCTTCCAGGTTCATCTTTAAGCTTTAACTTTGAACACTTGAAGCTTTGAAACTTTGAAGTTTTTGAAGCTTTTCTCTAAAATCTCTCTCCCCCTAAATTCTTCAACCGAACATGGAATCCTTCATATTAGCTTTGCTTCCGCTGAAAATCTTCCTTCATCTCCTTAAACTTTTATGCTTTCAGTAATCTCCCCCTCAGAATGTGAATGCCTACTTTTTATCATCACAAATTGTCATTAGGCTTTGCAACCTTTGACAGTAAAACCAAATTAGAGGAAAAACAACCATGATCACTTAGGTTTCCTGTTGACACAATAGATTTGAACTATGTGACCTACGTTCAGCGCTGACTTGATGTTAATACTGGTAGGATTTCCAACTAATCATCATGAAATACTTATATTAAGCACCACTATAGTTGTTCCGGCTATGTCACAATGGACAAGCAATGGAATGTCACAAAGACATGACTCGATAAGTGTCCTAAGAGGTGTATAATCAATAAGCTCCAGACACAATGTGCAATCAAATGAAATTCAGAGACCGGAGCGGATGTATCCTGTTTCATATCAATTACCTCCAAATGAGAAATCATTAGCATATGAGGTTAATCTCCATGAGAAATGAAACAGTAGCTTTTTGAGAAGCAACTTAGTAGCTAAGAGGGGTTCTGTGATTGTGTCATTGGGTCCATGACGTCTTCTTCAATACCAAATCTCAACGAATAAGAATCGATAGCAAATGTAGGAAACCCAACAAATATTGGTTATGATAGGATTCTCTTTTCTTTTAATCATTTCTCTCCCCTCAAGCTCTCAATATCATTTTTCAACTCTGACTCACTTTTATCAAAAATGATTTGGTGCACCCCCATCTCCTTTCATTAAAACCCCTATTATTTCAATTTTACCTCTGCTCGACCCGAGCAGCACCCCACAGTGTTTGATCCTTCTCAACTATGGATGAAGATTCAGAGAAACAATGCGGCTAATCTCCTCCAAATGAAACCAAAACAAATTCTACTCCCCCTTAAATGATGAATGAATAAAATCCAAAACATTTTTTGCATTATTAAGGGTTAACAAAAACTTAAACTAGAAAAGTAAAACTTTTCTTTAACTAAAATCACTCCTCCTACAAGTATGCACCAAAAATATTTTCCTTAACAAATTTGCATACTAGGATAGTGAAACGACAAGGAAAATTTCATCGATAAAGCATAGATGCAAACTCCGCCTGCAAGTAAGAACAAATATTAGTCAACAGAAAGTAGGAACACAATAAAAGTAAGAAATCTATGTTCACTGTTGTCGTTTCGCCCGTGATGTTGAACGAAATTCTGATATACATGTTGGTGTGGGAGTTCTAGAAACACTGTAGCACAGGTTGTAACTGAAGACCGGGTTCTACTCTGAAGTAAGTAGAAGCCATGACATTGATGCCCGGGTTCTAGACTGAAGCGCACAGAAACCATCTTTTTGAAGCACGGGTCCTGAACTGAAATGAACATGAGCCATATCTTTGAAGATCGGTCCTGAACTGAGCGATCAGAAGACATATCATTGAAGCTTGGGTCCTGAACTGAAATGAACAGGAGCCATTTTTTTGAAGATCGGGTCCTGAACTGAGTGATTAGAAGACATATCATTGAAGCTCGGGTCCTGAACTGAAATGAACAGGAGCCATCTGCCTGCAAAACAATCATGTAACTTTGGGCACCCAATGGAATTTGAGTCCAGTCAGCTTAGCTTTGGGTACCCATCTTTTAGTTATTACCTTCTTCTTTGCCTTAGGCAACCATTTCCAGTTCGGTTTCTTTAAGGCATGTTTAGGTATCTAGCGAATAGTGAATGTGAGACCTTTTTGTTCACACTTATTGTTAGTGTATGGTGTGTAAAGATGACATTACTACTGCATCATGGCTGATTTCATAAAATACTTGAGGGTCACACCGATGAGCACAACTGAGCAGATGCAATTAAACTATTGGATAAATATTATTGGATATTGTTTATGACACGAAAAGATCATTGAGAATAAATTAATGAGTGATTAATTATATCTCAAAGTACGGGAACTAAAAGTGCAATATTAGATATTGTAGTATTTTAAATGTCATTGGATGATAATTAAATAATAAGTATCTAGTCTTTTATTTATTATTGGATATTAAATAAAAGATGTATTTATTTGAATTGATATTATCATCTAGTTATTAGATAATTAGTTGGATAATTATAAACAAATAAATAAAGAGATAATTTATTTACTCATTTATATATTATTCGGTAATATATAAAAGATAACCATTATTTAAATAGATATATAATTATAGAGATAATTATATAAGGTTTAAATAATAAAGATAATTATTAAGATATATAATATATTATTATATTAGAGTTTGATTGAAACTAAAACTCATAATGTTAATAATATATATAATACACACACACATATACAAATACAACACATTAGAATGTTTTTTGATAGTCAATATACACACACACGACACAAACACATTCGATGTGTGTGGTGTGTGTTGGTTGGGTTGTTTTACTGTGGTGTGATCCGTACCAAACACATACACACATATCAGTGTGTGCGTTTTTACCGTTCTCTGTGTGTTTGATTGCATATCTAGCGCCACTCGATCGTGTCATCACCGGTGGATACCGAAAGCATCCTGTTTTCGTATTTTTGTCATCAAATACAAAGGTACGGATTTTTTATTGCTTTTTCGTTTACTTATCTTATGTATACTTGATGATACGTGTATGGAATTCGTGATTTTAAAAAGCTTCCGTTGTGCATTTAATGTGATTAATGTTTATGTTTTTTATGAAAAACGATACGAATTTCCAACGGTGGTATCAGAGTCATCTCAAGTAACATAATGATAGTATTATTCATGTATTAATGTCCAACGTTCTTAAAGTTTCGATTTTTAATAATTAAAAGTGTTTAAACGATCAAAATCAATAATTTAAACGTTTAAGGTTTTGATTTGGCTTGGAGAAAATCGACCAAAGGGTTTGGAAACCCCATGGTGATTCTCGGCCAACCTTGGAGTTTCTCGGAACTCGGGATTTTGAAACTTTAGCTCGTTTTATTTAGTTGATGTTTGATTGTTTAAAAGTGTTTAATTGATTAAAGTCGAAAATTAAACGTTTTGGTTCGAAAAATCAAACCTAGAGATTTCGGCCATGGGTTGAGACCCATGACCTCTCGGTTATGATGTGGTAGCCGAAGTCATTAATGGTTTATTCCGTCATGTCGTTTAATTCACGGTTAAACTCGAACGATTAAATTAAATGCGTTAAAATCGAATCAATAAATCAAAAGTGTTTGTTATTAATATTTAGACATTTGTGACAAAATATATGTAAATATGTTTTCGGTTTTATAAAATTAAAGTGGGAGACTTTATTAGTTTTATAAAATTCACAAATCGGTTTAAATATTATTCGATTAGATAGTTAAATGATTAATTGGAATATGGAAATCGAAATAATCAAAGTGAGTTGATTAAAGGCTTCGATTAATTTCAGCCGTCAGAGGGTTTAATACCCTACTTGTTTTCGGTTCATATGGCTTATTGAACCCGAGTATGAGTCGGTTAACTAAGTTGGTTCGTTTCCGTTTTCCGGTAATTCTTTCGTTTAAATTAAATCAGTTTTAATTAAAAGTTAAGTTTTAATGTTGAAATTAAAATTATTGGTAATTTTAATTTATAAACTTGATTTAATTTATGCATTTAATATTTAGTTCCAAAATGCATTATTAAATTAAAAGGAAGTTTAATTTAAGGATTCTATTTTTAAATTGATGAAATCGTGACTTTGAGTTTCATGCTCGGTCATGGTTTAATGTTTTGAGATTTGATCTCGACATTAACATTTTTTTGGTAAAAATTGTTTGAAACCATAAAGAAAGTTTTTGGTGTTATTTAAAAATGGTCAATTTTCTTTAAATATTTTAAAAGACATATTTTATTAGTAAAATTGTTTATTTAGTAAATTGACATTTTAGATAAAGTTTATTTATTTCTGGAAATGTGTTTCTATTGAATAGTAGTTAATTGATAATTATTTAAAGGAAGTTTAAATTATTTATCAATATTATTTGAATAATAACTATATTTATTAAAGGTTTAATAAAAAGTTTCTTAAAATAGTAAGTTTAAGTTTCAAAGGTGTTTGAATTGTTAATTGAATATTTTAAGAAAAGTGTAGTTTTGAATCCAAAGATTATGCAAAGATGGAATTGAATTTGAATTTTTCGGGAAAAAGTTTCTAATTTTGGAAACTGTTCCTAAATTTCGAGTTTACGAACCGTATTAAATTTAAGAACAATATTGGACATGATTACTTCAATTAATGGTAGATTAATTGGTCTTGAAAATTTTTTTCATGGCAAGATGAAAATGAATTCTGGATTATTAATATGTTTTATTACTTTATTAATGTTTGTGACATAGTCAAGCCTTGAGACCTCTTTGTTTGTGATGGTTGTTTATATAATCTTAATGTTTGCTATTTTTTATTATTGGTTATTTTTTGGAAGGCCTGTGTGCCATGAGAATCCCGGTTTTATAATGTAGTCTGTAATAGGTTAGAAAATAGGCAAATGTACTTAGATTAAAATTATGTAAAAAAATCTTGGCGAAGATGTCCATCAAGAAGGAGGTCTTTCATCAAGGACGTTCGGAGACATCATCGGATGCTGAGGCTAGTGGGAGCTGAAAGAGTTCATCCTTCTTGCCTTGTGTGTTGATTTTGTCCCTTAGGTTTTGACCTAATTGGTTTGTCCGTGTGGCTCTCGGAAACCAATTTAGTTTCGGCAAGGCTATGTCACCGTGTGGTTGTATGTTTTATTTCTTTATGCTTTATTTATATCTGCGTGGTTGTGGTGACAAAGTAGATAAATAAAAGAAATCAAAGCTACAATCATTTTTTATGAAAAATTAAAGTATTTAAAAGGAAGTTTAAATTGAAAACTTTAATTATTTTGTCAGGTGTTAGATATGACATTTTTATGAAATTAGTTTTTCAAATAAAAGGAGATTTATTTTTAAAATGTCATATGATCAAATAGTTGAAATTCTTAAAACTGGTACATTAACTGGATTGTTTACCAGAATAGGTGGTGTCTAGGACAGTCACGCTAGGGCTGTGGTTGTAGGAATTTCCGAGAGGTTTAGAACCGAAAGGATCCAGGCCGCGGACAAACCTGACTGGCCACTAGTTCTTGGTAAGAGACTGGTTATAAACCCAAATTAAAAATCTGACACAACACACTGTCCATATAGTGGCACTCACGGTGACCGGTCGTCGTAAGTAGGTTCAGCCTTCGTTGGGTGCTTACGCTGCAAACTCGGAGAGCTGTGAGGTGAGCATTGTGGATCCTAAGTGAGACTTGGGCCAGTGACTTGCAGTTGTTATATGGTGTGTGTCAGTGGTGGTTCCTCAGTAAGACTGTTGCCCAAGGTGTGGATGAGATTAAACATGATCAATTTAAGAAATTGAAAATCTCATATAATCTAAGAATTACAAGGGGTTGTAATTGGTAATAAGTTGTCTGCCTGAGTAGCTTATTCATGTAGGTTCAGCCTCCGTTGGGTGCATGAATAAGTAAAATGGTTATTAGGATTAATAAGTCATTTTCTGAGTTTTGGGTTATTGATTTATTAATGGTTAATCAAATACTAGTTTTTGAAAAATTGTTTTAGATGGTTGAAAAAGACAGAGGTAGAAGCGGTTTAATAATAACAATGACAATAACAGTAACAACAACAATGATAACGTCAATATCCTTCCCCCACTTGAAAATCCTCCCCAAAAGCACATGTTTCTATTTTGAGGTCCATTCGGGATATGGAGAACTCAAAAGAGGCAACTTCCTGAACTGGGAATAAGATCTAACAAATGTTCCGAGTACAGAGTGAAGGTTGTATATTCTGGAAAGGGCACCAGAAACTGCTCCTACAGAGACTGCTACAGTTGAGGAGAGAAATCTCCACAAGAAGCACTCTGAGGATTCGGTCAATGTTGCCTGTCTAATGCTAGCGACCATGACATCTAAGCTGCGTACTAGCGTTATGGACGTCTCAGCTTGCCAGATGTATCGCCGGCTAAAGGATATGTTCTAGACTCAGGCTCGGACTGAGAAACATATACAACTAGGGCTTTGAGCTCCTGGAGATAGGCAGAAGTAACAGCTGTTAGACCCCATTTGTTGAAGATGAAAGGCTATCTGGATCATCTTAGCAGACTTGGGTATCCCGTGACACAGGACGTGACCACAAATCTGATTCTCAATTCCTTAATGAAGGAATTTTAGCAATTTGTAATTTGTTGCAATATGCACGGAGAAGATTATTAGTGGGCTGCATCAGATGCTATAGGCTGCTGAGGGAATGATTAAGGAGAGAGGATAGGGAAAGAGACGGAAGGGAAAGTAAGTTTCCAAGCCGGAGGTTAAAGCTAACAAGTAGCTAAAACCTAGAACCAGAGAAGTCAAATCCAAGGATGACAAATTCTTTGAGTGCTAAGAAACTGGGTGTGAATTCATATTTCATGCAATTCATATCAACATAAAACAATCATATGAACAATTATTATCAACACATAAAATCGAATGCTTAGATTGAGATGAGAGAATATTACATTGATGTTCTTGGTGACTTGCACAACACTTTTTCTCTATCAATCAGATCCGTGTATGTGTATTCCTCAATCCCCCCTATAACAGTACACATACACTCCTATGTATACACAATACAAAGTATTGAATATTTACACAAACAACCCCTGAACTTTTACAATAAAAGTGATTACAACTCTATATAAATTTGTACCCAACAATCTCCCCCTTAGAGATGAAATCAATTTTCAAATTAAAGTTTATTGCAGGGAACTTGAACATTCTTTCTTGAAACTTTTCTTGTACCTTCTCTTCGATCTCTGAATCTTCTGATAAAATCTTCTTCTTTATTGTCTCACTCTGATCTTCACATCTCTTCTATTCTGATCTTCTCTTTTCTTGTAAGCACACTCCCCCTTGGATCATGAATAGCTTTTAAATCTCTTCCTTGATCAATTGTCTTGAGATGATGTAGCAATTGCCTTCAGTTGATTTCAAACTACTCAACAGTTGTTTCTGAAATTCAGCTTTTCTCCCCCTCATGATGATCATAAAAAATTATGAACATCATGCAAAAACTTCAGAAACATTAATTCAATGAAATTACAGTAGAAGAAATACAACAACAATTACAACTCAGAAATTATTACAAATTGATTTTCTCCCCCTTAAACTGATATCCCTCCCCTATATTAAACAGATTTATCTCACTCCCCCTCAAACTGATACATTTTCTTTACAAAACAAAGTCGAAGCTTTTCAACTTGACTTGAGGAAAATGAAACAAATTCATTTGTGAAATAACGAGTCCAAGTCCACATAGGATTCCTGTTTGCACAATAGACTTAATCTATGTGACCTACTTTCAGCACTGTCATGATGTTAACACTGGTAGGATTTCCAAATAGTCATCGTGAAATCCTTTATCATGAAATAATCACTCATATTTGTTCCGGCTTAGTCATTTTGGACTAGCAGTTTATAGTCACGCAGACTGTTAGACTCGATGTGTCCTATAAGTGTATATAATCAGCTTTAGACACAATGTGCATCAAATGAAATTGGAGACCGGAGCAACTGTCTTCCTTGATTCAATATCAATAATATCCAAATGATATATCTATAGAAATGAGCTATATCTCCGTGATTATTGAAACAGAAATCTTTTGAGAGATAACTGAGTAGTTGGTGGGGTTAAGTGCATGCGTCACTGGGTCCATGACGTCTTTTTCAATATCAAGTCGCCTAGGACTTGATAGATTATGTGGATTACCCAGCCGACACAGTGTAGGTAGGATTATCTTTTCTTCAAATCCTTTCTCAACCCTCAGATCTCAGCATTTTTCAACTAAGCTCCCTCCGGCTCACTTTTGAGAAATAAATTCAGTCAGCTTTATAACGAACGCATTATCTGATGCACCACCATCTCCTTTCAATATATCAATATCCCTCTCATTTACATTTTATCTCTGCTCGACCCTGTCAGTATCCCATGACAACTGTCACTTCTCAACTAATAAACCTAAAGAACCCTCACCCGCACAATCTATAGATGGTTTGCTTCTTGGGTAGGTATTCCGGTTCTGGTTAGACCATAGAAGCGATATTTATGTCTATCACTCAGATTGGTGCATAATCGAAGTCAGCAGAAATAATCTTAAGCGTTTCAGCTCATGGGATACCAAGAAATTCAGCTCATTTGATATTGGAGATGATAATCAGAATAAATTTTGGGAATGATAATTTGGGAGATAGCAGAATGAAATGTACAATATGATATAAGGTATGAAATGAATCAGACTTGTATAAAAAGAATTAGCTCATGAAGGATATGTGAGAATTCTTTGATCGAAGTAATGAGATTTTGAACATCAAAGAGATTAAATCAATTAATCTCAATGAGAGATTCAGAGAATCAGAAAATTATGAAACTATTTTGCTTTTCAGCTCAAAAACTCTTTTTCTGTGTCTATCAAATATTTTCGTGAGAAATCACACACAGTTTTGAAAAATGTCGTCGTCAAAGTGCGTCTGAAACTTCCCCTGGAAATAACCACACACAGTTAGTGAACTCATAGAAATGAAATCAGGAGCAAAAAATTATAAAAATAAAACTCCCTCTAAATCAATGCAGCTTCAGAGTTGAATTCAGGACAGGAATTCCAGAAATATTTGTCTTTCAGACTCGGGTTCTAATCTGAAGTAATCAAGAGCCTATAGAAATGAAGAACGGGTCATTATCTGAAATGATAAGAAACCTATAACCTGCAAAATTTAAGACGTCTTTGGTATCCAAACAGATTTGGATCCAAACTTGTTAGCGCTCTTGGGTACCCATTTAAAAATAGGTTTCTGTACCCACTTATACTTGGGTTTAGGTACCCACTGCAGATTATAATTATCAGCTTCTTTTTCAAAAGCAGAAAACAAATTTCTTTAAGTATTTGAAAATTTAATATCTGAGTGTGTAAAGAAACTTGACTTTGAATGATTAGAATTTTCTGAACTCTTCTTTCTGAAAAACTGTCCGGTTGTGGCCTGTTTTTGGTAATACGTGGTCGTTTTCTTTGAAAATGTTTTCTGATTAGACGGACCAGTATTTCCAAAAACTTCAAAAACATTAGGCTTTGAAGATTCACCTGTGTAAATCTTAACCGGAAGATTTTCAATGATTTTGTCTTTGCCTTTATGTATCTTGAGAAGATACTTAAGTTTCAGATCTGAAGATGAATCAAACTTAGCAGAGTTAGTTAGATTCACTTCACTTTCAGAAGACAAACCAGAGTGATCAACATTGGATTTTAAACATACTGAAGAAGGGGTCTTAACCTTTGACTCAGTTGATGAAGTAAACACATGTAATTGTTTTGTAAGATGAAGTATCTGATCTTCCAAACTTTTGATAATGACTAAATTTGAATTTCTGTCATGATCAAATGATTGGTAATCAGATTTAAAAGATTGTTCTTTGATTAAGAACATTTGTCTTTCATCTTCAAACAATTCAGATTTTGATTTAAAATCTTGTTCTTTAAGTAAGAACTCATGTCTTTCCTTCTCAATCAAATCTTTAGTTAAAGACAACTCTTGTTGAAGAGCAAAAAATTCTTCATTTTTGTTTAAAATACAATTCTGACCAGTTTGTTTTGTCTTAGAAAGTGTATCTTCAAGATCCTTAACTTTCTTGTAAAGATCAGATCTTTCAGGCAAAAGATATTTCAGTTGAGTTGCATTCTGAAAATTTTCTTGTTTCAGCTCATCAAGTTCTTTAAGTAATTCAGATATTTTCATTTGATGAGCACAACTCTCAGAGTTTTGTTTTTCTTTTAAGCTTTGAATTGCTTCATTCAGCATTTGTACGCCACGTAACGCCAAATGTTTATCAGTATTTAACTGAACGAGAATGTCATAATTGTTCTTACGAATCTTCTCAGATTCAGTAAGTTTGACAATCAGCTCAGACTTTGACAATTGTTCAAATTCCATTATGAATTGCTTGAAATTGAACTTCCAAGATCTTTTATGGACTTATGAAAATTTGAATGAATCTTGATTGAAGAAAAATGAATCTTGAATGATTAATTTGTTAAAAATCAGCTCTGATTTGACTTTTTGACGTTGAAATTTTAGATTTTCTGCAGAAAAATGCTTGTAACTTTTTCCTGAAAAAGCCGGTTCTAGAAATCGTAGATCTCTGTTCAAGCTTCGATTTGATGTATGGTAGGCCTTCTAACGATGTTCCAGTCAAAAGTTATGGTCAATTTAAGCAGCAAAGGTCAAATAGTCAAAAACTCGAATGATGAATTATGAAACTCGAATGAACAAGAATGAATCTCGGATGTCTTATGAGAAAACTCGATTGATTAACAATGAAACTCGGATGATTAAGGTTTAAAACTCGAATCATAAGGCATGAAACTCGATGAATGTATAAGCAAACTCGAAATAAGTATATATCAAACTCGAAATAAGCATATATCAAACTCGAAATAAGCATATATCAAACTAGAATAACAACTTGATAAAACTCGATTTCCACATTATAAAACTCGATTGAAACATTGATTGAACCTTTGCCCGAGTTTCAACAGAATACTTCAAAATTTAACTCAAAAATTCAATTTTTAACAAAAATCCACAAATTGATTCCAGATTAAAATAGAATGTTTTTTTTTAACACAGAAACACTTTTTGTGAAACAACTTTGCCTAATTTCAGATTAAAATCCAAAAATCGATCAAAAACCTCAAAACACACACTTTTTTCAAAAAAATTCAGTAAAATCCAAATTAAATCTTGTGTGTTTGGAATTAAAATCTGATGTTTATCACAATTGATTCGAATTTAAATGCTCCATTTTCGTTCCAATTTTCACTTCAATTCATCCACAGAATCAAAAACCTCAATTAATTTTCTGTTTTCGAAGAAATAAAAATTGATGTAACAGTGTTCGAAAAATGAATTTTCAGATTCAAAATTCAATCAATTTCAGCCATATTAGGCTCTGATACCAATTGTGAATTCATATTTCATGCAATTCATATCAACATAAAACAATCATATGAACAATTATTATCAACACATAAAATCGAATGCTTAGATTGAGATGAGAGAATATTACAATGATGTTCTTGGTGACTTGCACAACACTTTTTCTCTATCAATCAGATCCGTGTATGTGTATTCCTCAATCCCCCCTATCACAGTACACATACACTCCTATTTATACACAATACAAAATATTGAATATTTACACAAACAACCCCTGAACTTTTACAATAAAATTGATTACAACTCTATATAAATTTGTACCCAACACTGGGCACTAGGAAAGGAATTGTCCCAAGTACTTGGAAACGGTCAAGGTTGACCATATTGAGACTTCGTGTATCTGAATCAGTCACTTCTATTATTCTTGGATATGTGATACCCAATTGAATAAAGTTTTATGCATAATGTCTGCAATGACTAAAATGAAGTGAAAAGAGATGACAGATTCAGTGGGAGCATAGAGACGTCTTAGAGAATACTCTGCTGGACACTATTTTTCATGTCATCACTAGTTTATCATGGTGTAGTAAACAATTTTTGAATTTCTTGCAAGTATTTTTGGGATAAATAAAGAATTTTTGGAGTTAAAAATTTGTTGCTTGAAATTTCTATTGTTTGAGATTACTAAGCCATGATTATAGACTATTGATTCAAATGGAACTTGAATAGTAACTTGTCAATAGAGATTGGACAAGCTAGTAGTCATATTTAGATAAAAAGGGTTAACTATGTTGTTGTGTAAGAAGAGATATTTATGGGCCCCTCGACGATCGATACTGACAGAAATGCATGGCCATGCTCGGACAGAACTGATGTGTTCTAATCTGTCTGTTTCAGTTCAGTATAAGATCAGGGAGTCGAGAAACATAATCGTGTTTTCTATGGTTAATCTAATCCATGTCTAGCTTTCACATTGAAATATCGCGATGCATGGGATATAACCTAAGTTTCTTTTTGGAAGTCTGTTTCAACAAGAATGCCCGAATGAGAGTCAGAGTTTTTATGACATTGGTTGCCTAAAGTGTCTAGCTATGACCTCCTTTAGGCGCATGCTGCAGGACAATATGTCATCTTACACAAGTGGGAGTATGTTAGTGTATGGTGTGTAAAGATGACATTACTACTGCATCATGGCTAATTTCATAAAACACTTGAGGGTCACACCGATGAGCACAACTGAGCAGATGCAATTAAACTATTGGATAAATAATATTGGATATTGTTTATGACACGAAATGATCATTGAGATTAAATTAATGAGTGATTAATTATATCTCAAAGTACGGGAACTAAAAGTGCAATATTAGATATTGTAGTATTTTAAATGTCATTGGATGATAATTAAATCATATATAAGTTTTACTTATTGAAGATGTTTAATTAATAATAAATATTTATTGTCTAAGTGATTAAGACTTGATATAACAACTCCATCATCAACTTATAAAATAACTAATTAATTAAGATTATTCCAAATTAAGTTAATTTGAAATATAAATTTTGCAACATTTAATTTTGAAGTTCTAGAAAATATTAATACAAAATTTTATCAAGGAAAATACATTTGAAAGTTGAATGATTACTTTTTTTAATGTGTCAAAATTTCATATTTAACATATAAAGATATGATAACAAAACGTTTTTCAAATTTATTGTATACTAAGGTATTTAATTATTATTACATAAAATTATTTATCCTTACGGACAATTATATTTGAAGTTTATTATTTTATTGATCTTTTAATTTTTGCATTTTACATTTAAATTTTTTATTTTACTTATTTTTTTAAAATTATTTATTCTTTGTAACATTTAAACTTGAAGTTTATTATTTTCTTAATTTTTATTATAGCTTGTTAATTTTGAAACTTTTATTATTTAGGGTTAAATTCGAGATCTTGGTTCAATTTTGCTATATTCGAATTTATTCTATGCATCTCGAATTTGTTCATCTTTTACAGCTTTAAAACATGAATTTCTAAGCTTAAAATCATGAATATACTAAGTATTAAGCCTATATTCAATTATATTATTCATAATCCATCAAATTCTAGCTAATACTTAAGTTAAAATAGCTTTATTTGAATGAAAGATGGGTAAACTCGAAAAAACCGAAAATATAGAAGCTTAAAACGTAAATTCTTACCTCAAATTCGTATGTAATCATACATGCAACGATATATTCTTGTAGTATTCTTCGAGATCTTTCTGATGACGTATTGAACTTGATAATCGGTCGGTCGGTTTGGAAGATAATTCAGAGAGAAGCAGAGAGAAAGTAGAGAGAGAAAGTCTCATTTCTAATTTTTGTGATTAATGAATATTATTGACGTTTATATACTTAATCAGTTACATTTGCTACTTAACCCACTATTATTTTTGTATCTTATATCTCTTTTATTTAATTATCTTTAATAATTATTAAATCATAATTCAAATATTTATATAATTTAATTAAATATTTCAAAACTTAATTAAATTATAAATTAAATAATGTAATAAAATTACATTATTGGATCGATAATCAGATAATTTAAGATTAGCTAAGACTAGGTTGTTACGGAATGGGCTCCACCACACACAAACTTCGTCCTCGAAGTTAGCTTTGTTCGAACAGACTTGGGTAGATAGCTTTTATGATATCTCTTAATTCCCAAAACTGATGCGAACCTTTGTGGTGTTTCCACTGAACGAGCACCATCTGTATTTCATGATTTATGTTTCTTTGAGATTCACATGTACAAGAAGCTCAAATTTCTCCTCGGAGTTCATATTTGATTCAATGTTTCGCTGTTATGTAATTGTCGTTGATCATTTTAGGAATTCTGACTTATCTTTCATGCCCTTAATATGTGAGCTTTATGCTTTATGCCATAATCAATCCAGATAACAACTCAATACATGAGTTAGCTCATATATCTCTTTCGTTTGATCTTGAGCCAGTTATGGCTTTTTAAATCTTTCATCTGTATTATTGCAAAATTTTCATTTGCTAACTTATGCAATCACATAAGAGATTTTTAGGACTTCTGATTATCAGTTATATATTTACTTTGTGGAACTTTTTGAGATTTAACTTTATATCTCATTCAGTTCGGCTAGCATCTCTATATATTAGTTAGCTCATATCTCTTCTCATTTGCTCATGTAATAGTTACAGAGCTTTTCGGGAGTCTGATATCTGTACTTTATGTTTCTTTTATTGATGATGTTACAATCATCAATTGCTTAGCCGATTTTTGATTTGTGCTGACTTACTATGCAGACTTATAATTTTCTTTGCTCTGACAAACAAATAGAATCAATCCTCCGGCGCAACAACCGGAACCAACTCTTCGTGTAACGACTCCACCTCACCTACCTTGGTCTCCGATTGCGCTGCCATATCCGCTAAATCCTTTACATAAGCAGCCTCTTGGGAAGTAAAACCCTCCAAGATGATCGAGTATTTAGAAGCCGAGAATGAGAGTTTGAGGCAAAATGTTGAAATGCTGCATTTAAAGTTCACCGAACAAAACAGGAGTTCGAACAGAGAATCAAAATTTGGAGTTACAATCGACCACATCTTTTTCGCAACGGTTTCAGCAGTTGATGGATATTTCAGGCAAGTCAAACATGATCAAGAACTTGAAAAGATCATACGCTTTCAAATCTTATAGCGAATAGGAATATTAACGACATGGAAAACAAATGTTATACAGAATCGAATTCCAAGGAAACGATTTTGATAGAAATCGACAATTTACTTAGGCTTTCTCGGTGTGATTCGTTAGACATGACGGCAGATTCTGTTATTGAAGTCAGGTCTCGAGTTACCAGGGTTCCAAAACCGTCTCCACGACTATTTACATCATCTTCTACTTTATCATCATCGCCTTCCTCTATTAGTTCACTGTGCAATTCGGTCAAGAGGGCTTTGAGAAAGCAATAATCTTTGGTTCTGTTTAATTATATGTATAGACTTGTATTTGACTTTTTATTGGTGAATTTCTGAATTTAAAATTACTTTACTCTTTTGGCGGAAACTTTTCATTTATATGCAGTTAGGTGGAATAGGAATTCCATATTAGATATCTCACTAGTCTCGCGTCGACATGGTGAGAATCCATTCTTACATTTATTTTGGCATATACGGGCATTTCATTGGTCATTAACGAGTTTCCATCTTTTGAAAATGGGTTATTAGTTATTAAATCATCGTCCAAAGCATTGAGTAATTCTTTTTTTATGGTGCAAATGCAACACTCACTCAACCATTCATCACCAAATGAATTTTGTAATTACTTGTGGAATTTGCAGAGAAGTATTAGAATTTCTTTCACTTGATGGAAATTCGGATCTTGATATTTTTTTTAAAAATTGATTCATATTGTTTGATAAACTAAAACAATTAAATAAATGTAACTTAATGTTAATTGTTACACACTTAACGTTTTAAACGAATAATAGTCTGAAATACTAAAACAACAAAGAACATTTTTACAAAAAACAAACAAGTAACAATAAAATTAACAATATAGTCCTAGTCCAAGCTCATATATGAAGCGTCCAACGATGAATTAATTAGCCTAATAAATTAAGGTTCAATACACATGTATTTTAAAATTATTTGTTAAATGAGTAACAAACTATTAGATTTTGATATATTTTCTTAGATTTTGTAACAATTTTTTTATATGTGTAAAATTTATAAAAACTAACAAGGATATTGGGATCGAATTTAAAAAATCATAGGGATCGAAATTTTTTTGATTATATAGATAACACGTAAAATACAAAAGTTATCGGGTTTGTTTGATCCCAACACAAATAATGTGTATCTGCCCCTGCACATAGACAGCCACAACGAGCAAACTACAACCATTCATCACCATGGCTGACCTCCATCGTCCATATTACATACTCGAGTGCTACAAATTTTTCTATAATAAATCTCTTAATAATGTATTCGAATTTAAATTTGTTATATTTTCGTGAATAAGACGCACATGAAAAATGTGATTGATTTTTGGTCTCTAGACAGAAGAGTGGAAGAGTTAATTTGTCAAGATCAAGATCTTATGTAATAATGTTTTTGTTTTTATAAATTTGGATCATAAGATCAAGATCAGCATATTTAGATACCACTAAAATAACGTTGTTATTTTCACATGTTATAAATTCATTGAATATTAATTTTATGTCAAATTGATGAAAGTTTTAAATGCAAATATTATAATAATAGTTAAATACAATTCTTAAAAATTTAGATGATTAAATTACATCATGAAAGATTTATATTTAAGAGTATTGAACTCGAAAGTTATATGAAAATTGCTATCATACTCAAATTAGATAACTCACTCGTATGTTTACTTTTTTATTTTATAAGCTGACTCACTTTTAATTTTTTTTAACTTTTAATTTAAGTAAAATTAGGATCCGATTGAAATCTTAAAATCCTGACTAAGATCTTATACACGAGAGATGCTACTAAGGATCAGCTCATTTTTACTGCTTATAATCGTAAAATCGTGAGATTTTAATATCAATATCAGGATATGAACAACTATGAATTCAAGATAAATTTAGAATTTCGTTTAGGATTTGGCTTGTTGTTTTTTTTATTTGTTTCTCTGTGTATCTATTGTATTTGTATGTACGTATGTATGCATGCATATGTATGTGTATGCACATTTGCATGTGTGTCGAAAGTCTATTTTCATGATCAAGCAAAACCTAAGATGATGGTGCTTGTTTAAGATTCTAATCTACATCCCTAATTAATACTAAAAATTTAATTCCTTCGAATTAAATTCCGTAATTTTTTGTCCTATATTGCCTATTCTTTAATGTTGAAACAAAAGATCAAATTCATGATAGTATATTCAATATATTATTCCGAATATTATTTTATTACTTATATTAGATAAAAATAATAAATAATAAATGGAAATGATAATTTGCTTTTAGAATAACTTTTGGTTATCACTCAAATTAATTAAAAAAGAAAATCATGGTTATACACATATAAAAAATTTTAATCATTTTCATATAGTATATGAAAATCATGGTTATATACTTATATTGCACAATAGCCAGATCCAATCCGGTCCGGATCGAATTTTATCTGGTTCGGTTTTTTAGCCAAAAAAACCGGATCGGTTCTCAACCGGTTTTCAACCCAACTATTTCAATCCTATGTAACCGGTTCCGGTTTAAAAAACCCGGATTTTTCATGAACCGATTTAAAAAAAAAAAAAAAAACTTTTCAGCTTTTTTTCCCCCAGATTTTGGCAATTTGGGTTTGGGCTTTTGGCTACTTTTTTATTATTTTTTGGGCTTCTTTTTTTATTTTTGAGCACTCTCACGACTTCGAGTTTCCCCCGACGGAAGATTGCCCGGTAGTATCTTGCGTATTAGCCATGAGAAAAGAAAGAGAGAGTTTAGAATTGTAAGACCGAAAGTCGATTTTTCGAGATTAAGAGAGTTCAAAAATATCGAAATTATCGAAAGAGAGAGTTTAGAATTGTAAGTAAACAATCTAAAACACATCCTACCTGTTTATACAAAGCTTGGATGGCAAATTTGTGATATTTTTGCAAAAAAAAACGTCAAATTTGACCTCCAACATTCAAAAAAAAGGGCAGCTTTTCAAATCCTCGAAAATCGGATTTTTCCGGATAAAATCCGGTTACAGTGGGCAGCGGCGATCCAATTAAAAAATCGGTTTGAATAAAATCCGGATATTCGGATTTTTTTGTGCACCTCCCTTCAATTTGATAATTAACTATGTAGTCCAATAAAAAAAATGTCCCAAATGGTATTGGGCTTCCCCCCTGTCATGTAACTATGTAAGTACACATTAAAATTCTGTTGAGATTCAAAATTATGAGCAACTATATATAAAAATTTGACAGTTAAATTTAAACGATGATAAAATTATATAACTATTATATTTTAGAAATATTTGTGCTAAAAAAACTCTCAAGGTTGGACCACTTTTATGATTAAAACCTTCAATCATTATTCATTGCACAAAAAACCCTCTACTAACTAAAACTTATCAAAATAATATTTTTTTTTAAAAATGACTTACAACCTAATAAACCGGTTGCAATATGTTGACCAATCCTTCGTCTCTGATGAAACTTCTTTCTGGCGAACGCACTTGTCTTTGTTTTACGATTCAAATTCACATTTTTTTGTTGATTTGTTTGTTCAAATATGTGTTGTACTACAAAATAACTTGTCGATATGGTACGTGTAACCAGTAACTACGTTAATATGGCAAATCCACGTAAGCATCATGCCATTAAAAACTTGTCACGTTGTCATTTGAATCAGCAAAAACTGCGATATCAACATAGTTACTAGTTACACGTACCATATCGACAAGTTATTTTTGAGTACAACTACCATCCGGTCAAAAAAAAGATAATTAATAATTTAGGTAATTGAGAAAAGTATGTTGCATTTGTACGAATTTAACCCTAGATTTTAAGGTCACTTTATTTTAGATTTCTTACATCGAATTACTTAAAAAAACAAAGAATCATCAAAACATTTTTTTAAATATCTCATATTGATAAGCTTACTCTTTTTATGATGTACAGATCATTATGTTTTGAAATTTCATTTTTATTTGGTCATAATGGTCACTAAAGTGCACAAGTGTCACTAAAAATTATAAAATGAAAGATAATCATATATCATTAAAAACCAATTTGAAAAGAGTTTTGAAGGTATCAAGACTTATTTGATATGATAGGAGATAAATGACTAAAAAATGAAAAGCATTCAAATGTGTTACTAAATAATAATAACTATCAAGTCAGCAGTTCGAGTCTCATGATACACCAAAGGTAAAGATTTAAGAGTAAAAATTAAGACGTGTGTTTTGTTGTATAGATTTAGGAGTAAGATTTAAAACGTGTGTATGCTGTTCAAAAATAATAATAATAATGACATAAATCGTTAACAAAACATGGTGCTTGGCATAACATAATACAAATGGACAGCATGAAAAACATCTTTTGTCACTTCAAATCTTTACACCATTCAATAAAATCATATGTTACAAGTCTCAACTATCCAACCCTAACCCTAGTTCCCCCGACCATTGAGCCGGAAACACAGCAAAACTAACAAGAAACGAGCACACACGAGTAGGCCATATGCCATTGTTGTCACAAATCACCTCACGAGCGGTATGAGCAAGTACTCGGCGTAGAACAACTGCAAACACAAGCAGATTTGTCCAATGGACATGAATGAT
Source organism: Centrapalus pauciflorus (assembly GCA_020465985.1). Classification (NCBI taxonomy): domain Eukaryota; kingdom Viridiplantae; phylum Streptophyta; class Magnoliopsida; order Asterales; family Asteraceae; genus Centrapalus; species Centrapalus pauciflorus. The sequence goes on from JAANYP010001792.1 coordinate 70,218, forward strand.
TAACTAATTGATAGAGAGGGCCCAAAACGGCAAACATTTAAACTATGGATCGTATACATATTCAAGACGATAGATATCCAAAACGTCGTTTGGGTTAGACACAAAATGGGTAATCATGCATATCGATGAAAAATCTGATGGTTAACTTTACACATAGCTTGATCAAAAGTACTGCTAATTCGACTTCTGAAGTGTCTTTCACAAAATAAGAGAATCGTGTACCTAGACTAATACAATCAACATTTTGCGTTGATGATCAAGGGCAAATAAGTCATTTTAGTTTAAAATCTTGTCAAACGAAAGCCAACAAGAGAGATGTATTAGAATGGTTCAAGAATTAAAAAAATTGTACATTCATAAAAAGGGTTAAATATTTAATATAAAAAAGTGCAAAGGGTCTAGAAAGGTAACATAAAATTCAAATATTGACAATAAAGATATCATAAAAATTTTTAGGCCGAGAAAGGATCATGAAATTCTACTTATACGGAGATAGGATATGAAATTCAGTTTTTCAGCTGAGAAAGGTTCATGAAATGTTGTTTTTTACCGAGAAATGATCAATAAAATTCAAATTTTACCTTATTAGTTGGTCACCGATACCCTTTCTTGTTCAATTTGAATTTTATAATCCTTTCTCAGCCTAAAAAGTTTCACGTTACCTTTATTGTCAAAATTTAGATTTTATATTACATTTCTCGAGTGTTTGCCTATCCACCCTCTAGGCCTCATTGACAACATGATAAATATGTAAATAGCAACTTTCACCTTTTACTGTTTATAGCAAATGACTTTATGCTTTATTATCTGTTATTGCCATAAATGGTTAAAAAAACAAAAGTAAGGCAGTTATTTTACACATTCAACCGAAGACTTCGTTGCCATCGGTTAAAGTAGTGAAAATACTTTGCTATAATCAACAAAACAAAAAAAGAAAGTATGTTCTTATGAATCAACGGTAAAAAAAACAAAATACATTATAAATAAGTAGTAAAAGGTGAAACCATATTGCTATTTTACACTGCTAACCCTAAGTTAAACATGTTAAACAGGGTCAATTGTATTTGTTGCAAAAAAATCCATATTTGTTTAAATTCAATAAAAAAACATTAAAGTTTAAAATCTGTATGAAGAATTTTGATGAATTTGGGAAACCATTGGCACTTTCTAATAGTTCAGTGTTGCAAAAAAGAAGTAATTCTTTATTTTTACATTTTCTTAAGATCGATGGTTCGTTTGCATGAAAAAAGTTAAAGTACCACAGTTGAAGTGTTACCTGCCATATGAACATGTAAAACGAGGTTATTGCTGATTTGCTCTCCAGATTAGTTGACTTGGCACGACCATATAGCAGCAGACCAAGAATCGCATGACCCAATACCTAGATCGATGAAAGATAACATCTTTAGCACTACTGATGCAAGTGAGCCGAGCCACTCGAGCTCAACTCTAAAAAAAGCTCAAGTTGAAGGAGCTCGAGCGTATTTTAAAGCTTGTCTTATAAATGAGCTCGAGCTAGTTTATAAATAAATATTCCCTTCGTTCCAAATTAAGTGTCCACATTTCCTTTTTTAATCCGTCCCAAAATATATGTTCACATCCAAAAAAAGATAGATATAATTTGTATAATTCCTATTATGCCCTTAGTTATGTAGTCTAAAATAATTGACTTTCTAAAAGTAATTAATAATTAAGGATAAAACCGTTTTTTGTTGATTAAATGTTGTAATCATTATGTTTGCCTAGAACTGTATGTTTTTTGTTTGTGGACAATTATTTTGGGATAGAAGGAGTATATCTTTATACTAGGCTTGACAATGGATCACTTTTGATCCAAATCTGATCCAATCCAAATCCAATTATATGTTTAATGGGTCAAAAAAATCAATCCAATAATCCATTTGAAGATCCAATAAATTGATCCATGGATGTGGATCAACAAATAGATCAATCCACGATCCGTCTGGATCAATCAGCTTAATATAAAAAAATACACATTTACATAATTTATTCCCCAACCCTCAACCTACCCACCCCCACTTACCTCACTCACCCCACCCATAACCTCAATCTACCCCACCCCACCCTACTCTCAACCTACACACCCTACCTCACCCTACCCCCACTCCCACCCTACCCCCACTCCCACCCCACCCCCACCCTCAACCTGCCCACTCCCTATCCTTACCCCACCCCATCCTATACCCACCCACTCACCCCTACCCACCACCCTACTCTCAACCTACACACCCTACCTCACCCTACCCCCACTCCCACCCTACCATCAAAACCTACCCACCCCACCCCCACCCTCAACCTGCCCACTCCCTATCCTTACCCCACCCCATCCTATACCCACCCACTCACCCCTACCCACCACTCTCAACCTACCCAACCCACCTACCTTACACCCACCCTCACCATACCCACCCACCCTACCCTACCTCTTAACACCCTACCTACCCCTACCCCCAACTAACCTCAACCAACTCATCCCACCCCCACCCTCAACCAGCCTACCCCACCTTACCCTACCCACCTTACCCCACCCAACTCTACCCTACCCCACCGATTTATACTAAATACTAAATAAATAATATAGGGTTAAAGTCGTACAAATGACTAATTAACCTTTTTATTTGATCGGATGGTACTTGTACTCCAAATAACTTGTCGATATGGCACGTGTAACCAGTAACTATGCTGAAATGACAGTTTTTGCTGATTCAAATGACAAGGTGACACGTTTTTAATAACATGATGCTTACGTGGATTTTGATTTATATAAATAATTTAAAAATTCCACATAAGCATATAGATCCTTTTAATACTTCTAAAAACACAAATATAAGATCTTTACCGGTAGAAACGGTAATCGGTAATCAAAACTACCATCTCGACAATAAATTTGAAGTACAAGTACCAATGGGATAAAAAATAACTAGATTAGTCATTTGAGTCATTTCAGTAAAGTAACATACATTTGTACGACTTTAACCCAATAATATAATATAATATAATAGGGTATATCTATTAAAAAGTATTTAATATGAATTAAATTATATGAAAAAGTTTAATTAGATGATAAAAATAAATAAATGAGCAGAACCAGAGCCAATAATACCAATCAGAAGCCGAGTTCGAGCTCTACACATAGAGCTCAAACGATTTGGCTCCGCTCATTTACACCCATATTTATTAAATAGAACCACCATCGTTGACTATTAAGTCATATAATCGACCCGAAACCAATATTTAACTTAACCACCTGAACATAGGAAAAAAGTTGGCTAATTTGTAACCAAATATATATTATCTCAAAAAGTAATAAATCTACATACTTTTTCACCAACTTCAACCAATAACCACATTACCAGATACCTTACTTTCATATTTGTTCAATAGAAATCAAACCATTGACTCCCAAGTCAACCAGACAAATTAGACCAAACTTTATTTTCATGACTAAATGGGTTCTAGAGAAAATTGGAATAATTGGAATTGAAGTCCATAACAAGTACTACATAAAGAATAAAGATTGGTGCAAAGTTGTTAACAGAATCTATATGAATTTATAAAGACTGAAACATAGAGGTTTGACCTCAAAAGTCAAAATACATATACTAGATAGGAGTGATAATCGATCCATTACCGTTATGTATCTGCTCCAAAGGAATGGAGATGATGCCCCAACTAGAATAGCAACACCATAAGCCACTTCAAGTAATAAGATACAAATCCAAAACACCTGTAAACAAGTTGGCATAATCGGATGCTAAATTACGATTTTCATAACCTGCATTGTTTACCCGTATTTGGTAAGAGTAATACTAACCCGCTTTTGACCCAAACGAACCGTAAACGATTGAATGCCAAAAATCTTGTCTCCAACAATATCAGGTATGTCCTGCGAGTAGTATATCCAATTGGACGAATAATCACAAAAAGTAGATGCTCTAACTTACAGTGTTAGAAATTGGATCCCTTTTGTCTAAAACTAAGTAGGGATAGAGGTTGGAAATAGCAAACGGGTCATGTTTTGGGTTTTCAAGTTCGTGCTGACAGCTTTTCGTGTCGACCCACAGGTTGACCCAACTCAAATAAAATTATTGGACTAAACTGAAGTAACAAACATCCTTTCTCCAATACAAATATACAATTATAAAGTTCATGTTTTTATTAATATTTGATTCCTTTTTATTTAAGAGCCTAAACGGGTCAATTTTGGGTAGCCTGAATTGACTCTAATCCAACCAAAAAAATGTCAGGCCGACCGGCTTCAATTGGAGTCGGGTTCTTGGCTAGTTGTTGGGTCGTATAAAAAATTGCCAGCCTTAAATTATCAATATTAAGTGAAAGTGTCAATTATGTAGCAATACTTCATTATTAGTGGCTAAAGGAATTTACCTTGAACAACGCAATAACAACAGAGAAGAAACTCATAAATGCGGTTGCAAATATCACAGGCTTTGGAAACACGGCAAGTCTTCCGTACACAAAAGTCTGGAGATTACATAAGTTAGTAATCAAGTTTATATTAACACATTACAATTATCAAGAAACTAGTGATATTTGAAATCAAAGGAAAGTTATCGAATTTTAAACCAATTTCACTATTATTTTCTACTTCTAGTAATGAACTAATGATAATCGACAAATAGGTAATTTCGCTTAATATGTTCCCAACAAGGGTTATATTTTATTTTCATATAGTATCACAATTCACAAAATGGAAATGGTTTCAAGTTTTCAAAGAGTATAAATTAGGTACCTGAATGTGTAGGTAAAATGCAATTTGAACTATTACAGCTCTTACGGCTAGAATACACATGGCTGCAACGAGAGCAAATCTCTTCCATCTCAACATTGGCATCTACAATTCATAAATGTCTTAGATGATATATTATAATAATTGGTATAACTATGACCTAATTTCCAATATAATCATCAAACAAATTCCGTAATTCAAGATCGAACTCAATTGAGCTAGATCAACTCGAACATTATCCGGTTGGAGTACAAAACTACAAATATGGGCTCAAAAGATATAGCAAGTTGAGTTCAAGTTTATAAGAAATTGACTCAATTCTTTTCGAGTTTTTTAAGCACTGTGTTTGTTCTTTTTTTTCCTAAAAGGCAAGAAACCCCAAGGAGTTGAAGCCTGCTGGTGTAGAACTCAATCCCTTATTATTGCCAGGAGGCGTAAACATAAATGAGTAAATTCAAGAAGTTGGAAAACTAGAAACCAGAAATGTGGTGAATCCATAGGCTGGTTAACAACGTTGTCCTACATTTCAATAATGAAAGATTGACCATTTTAGGTGATGGTCCTGAATTTATAAAAATAAGGGTGCCATGTTAAATTGTATAAAAGATAACACGAGAACATATTTTTCTAGGACTTTCTAATCTAATCAATAGAATCAAGAATCTTGGACTTGAAGAATAATTTATTTGAATTTTGACCACAAACACAAACCATATGCATAATGTCAGTCAGATTAGGTTAATATACTATGAAAGAACACTCACATTGATTGAATATGCGGTCCCAAGAAGAAAACTTATGAAAAGTGCCCAAAATAAAGGCCACGAACCAACAACCCATCCAACCCAGAAACTCTGTACAGTACAACAGTAAACGATTAAGTCAAAGATGTGTGTATTGAATATTCTAAAAAAGAACTCATAGAAATGGTTATTAACAGTTCGATCTTGATTAAATTCACAAAACAAAAGAACTGGATATAGCTAGTAGTGGAAATTAAAATATCAGTTTAGTTTAATTTACCATGAAAGCAAACAAGGATACAATGATTATGCCAGTTTTAACGGAATATTCTCCGGATGCCAATGGAAGATATGGCTTGTTAACCTGAGAAATACCAGCACCTCACATTCGATTACAATCTACACGTAGGATGATAATTAGGATTACACAAAAAAAAAAAAAACTTCTTTAAAATTGCAGAAAAGAATAGGTTTTCATGTGTCATTCGCTTTCCAAAACGTATATTTTGTTAAAGAAGATACCTTGTCTATTTCTATATCGGATAGTTGGTTCAAGCCAACAATGTATATATTCATGAAGAAGGCAGCTACAATGGCCTGAAAAATTAATGTTAAGAAAGTAAAGAGCTTGCTTGAACGATTAAATTAATTTGGAAGCACTAGAACTAGTAGAGAGTTATTAAGTAATATCATACTTGCCTTTTTATTATAAGCGTTTACCATTATTCTTACTAAAATAACAAAAACAATCAATGATTTGTTTAACTTTAATTTGAGCAGGTCACCCGCCCCTATCCTTACCGTTTGCCCGGTCTTTAGGTTTGTAGGGTATTTATAGGATCCCAGATTTGCCTGTCGGACCAACAAAGTGACCTCGGGCGGGATTTTTCTAGCTACCCAAAAAAATTACTCTAAATTATACAAGAACAAGCGATTTCAGGCCAACAATGCCAAATACAATATCTTTTGTACTTAACATTGCCATAAAATTTGAAATCCCCTCATTCTTACAAAGGTGTAGTGTCTTTTTTTTTTATTTTGGGTTAATTCCACCAAAATTTAACTAACGAACTGTCAGTCTCTAATTTGGGGATCTTGCATTCAAAATAAGGTGGTGTTTGGCTTGTAATTGGGATTGGAAATAGGTATCAGTTTGAAAGAACACAAGGAGAGATAAGACCCAAGCTCTTAACAGGCTTGAATATTTTGTTTTTTCATTTCCATATTTTTGGTTTAAAGCTCTCAACCAAACTAACATTATGACTACATGATGCCCTCAGTATTTAAGGGCATAAGTTTAATCAAACAAGGAACCTAGAGAGGGAGTGCAAATAGCACCACCCATATTTTCTTTCTCTCCCTCCCCTCTCCCTCTATCTCACTCTAGAGAGGGAGTGCAAATAGAACCACCCAAGTTGACTATATATTTATACCATAGACTTTTTAAATGTTGCCAAAAATGAAACTGACTGATGTGCGTTAATTTTCGGTGCAATTAACCCCCTTTTTCTTAACTTCGTCAATGATATTTTTGTTTGCAAAAGAAACCAAGTATGATCGTTGGAAAAAAGTTAATTACTCATTATTGAATGCATATTGCAAGTAATAGAACCTCGAAAACGCCAATGAAGAACATTGGAGAAAAATCGGAAAGCTTCTGAACTGCAAGGAGTGAAACTGAAACGATGCTCAATGCCTGCCCAAAAAGATGAAACATAAGTCATTCATACTTTAACAAGAAAAAGAAAAGCAAAAGGTAAACAAGGCATCCATTGTCCCATGAAAAAGTGTCATGTTCAACAAGGGACATGTACTGTGTCAAGATCAGAACGAGCTTGCTGGCGGACCTCCACAAAGTTCTTATCATCTATGAACACTTCCAACACTTGAGGACAGGTTGCCTCTGTTTCAATCTTAGAGAAGCGTTTTTTGTCATATATCTTTGAATACGCTCTAATTTTGACACAACAAAGAATCTTGTGGACCCCAATCAATAACGTCAACTTTTGGTAATATTGACGATGGACAAATAGGTCATTGTACTTTAAAAACTTTCCAAAATTCAAAATGTTGCAATATTAAGGGTCAGGAAGGAGAGTAATAAAAACATAGATCATGAATTTGATTACATAATAAAAACTAACAATATAGATTATAGAATCTTACAGTTCCTATAACTGTGTGAGGTCTTGAAAACCTATAGAAAGCATCTACCGCGTTAGGCAGAGAATTTTGAGGGCTTGTAGAGTCAGGTTCAAAAGGTTGTTCAGAAGCAGCACTTGCAACATGGGTTGTGTTGCGTTCCCGAGAAAGTGGAAAGTTTTCGTTAAATCTTCCTTTTTTTGGTCTCACAGGACTTGATTGAGATCTGAAGACTTGGTTATGCTTAGATGCTCTTAATGATACATGAAAAGAACCTAAAAAGTTTGAAATTTATAAGAACATATGTGAGTCCAAGACTCCAAGATATATATAGACATGATGAATGCATTACTAAAAAATGTAAAACTACTCTATCAATTAAAAACCAAATGTCTACATAAACTTCAATATAACATAAAGTCATAAACTAAGATCAGCATATACATTGGTAAGATTGCAATCATATTTATGAATGGAAATTCAATATAAAAACTTTCATTTTGTCATTATGATTCGTTAGATGTATGAATCTTCATGAAATCATGAAACAATTACAAATGCATTTATAAAGTTTATGTTTCTGACGAATCTAAAAGAATAAAAAACTAGAAGAAGCTATAAGGGAAAAAATAATATAGAGAAATATAGAGAACTCTGAACTCAAATAACAGAGTATAAAGGTTGGAATATGCTGATGAAAAATATTTTATCAACTTTTTTCACATCATTATCAAAAAGGCAAATTGCATAAAATAGAAAGAAATTATGCAACAGTTCCTTATTTTAGCAACCAACATTGACATAATGCTAAGTAAAAGCCAACTTACCTTTCATTAATGATTTTTAGCAACAAATTTTACATTCTTACCGATTTGCACATCTTTATGATGCAAAAAATTGGTAATTATCGTAAATTAGTTTCCACTTGGGTCTTATGTGAAAGTTGGTTTCTAAAATCATAAAAAGTAAAAACTTGCTTTCTATTTTATGTAATTTGCCCAAATTAAAAACACCCCATTTGGAAAAGATCATCATTCATGAATTAACCTATTGTCACAGTGAACCAAAATGCAGCTTCTTAATAAGCATCACACATATAGATTCAATTTAGATGAAGATACAAACAAAATTAATAATTTAATACCCAAAATGCCCACAAAAGTTACTTACTTTTTATCACACTCAATAGGAAACAATAAGAACAGATTAGTCAAATCACAGCTAGGTTAACAAACAGTGATAAAAAGGACATAATCATCTTAATCATAAAATAATCAAAAGTTCATAAACTTCTCATGGAAAATTAGAAGACAATTAACCAAATCGCACAAGAAGCACAAAACCCATACTTGTTAATTCGTTTTAAATGGCAAAATGGAACCCAGAAAGATGTCGATGCTTTTTTACTTTTTCTCACAAATTAACAAAACCCCACATGGAAACATCAACAAATTCACAGAAATTTTCAAAGTAAAGAGATTCAGGAACCATAAAATTAGGTGAAAAAATGCAAATAAATCAAGATAGTACCTGTTGAGATGACTGAAGAAGATGAATCTGGTAATGTCGGAAAATCACAAGTAATTTTATTAGAAAAAGACCCAATAATTAAAGACTTCATATTTTGCTTTTCTGAATCAAACCCAAATCAAGCTGTAGTTCATATGAACAGAATCAACTGATATGGAGCAAAGAATTAGAAAAAACGGAGAGTATCTGCAGTCAGTAAGAGAAGAAGTGAAGAAGAAAGAGTGTATCGTTGCCAGGAGGCGAGTGATGCTTTCTTACACGTTTTGCAGAACCCTCAATTGGAGAATCCAATTGTTTATTATACATGCGTTTGAGTATTGTTTGCATGTTTATGAAAAAAAAAAATGTACCAAACACCCTTTAGTGTCTTATTGTTTCAAACTAGACCCATGACATTTTTGCCATCTTGGGGTTACTTATAATTATAAAAGTGATCATCTTCGGTTTGGTTTAGTATGGTTTGGTTCAATTATTTCATGAATCTTGTTTTTGAGTTTGGTTTCCCGATGGGTTGCGCTCAACACCTATAGATATATTTAAAATAGTAAATATATGAAATATAATTAGGATTAATGTCATTTTTAACTATTCAACTTTTATATTTATTTCATTTAAACATTAAACTATTTTTTTACACATTTGGCCATTAAACTTGTTTTTATGTACATATTTAACCACTAAACTATTTTTGTCCATATTTAACCACGGGAGTCATACACATTTGGCCATTGAACTATCACATTTTGTACACAACTGACCACTAAACTATAATAAGTTATACACATTTGACCATTAAACTATCTTACGTTGGACACATTTAGCCATTACTTTTAACTATTTTCCCAAAATAGAACATTAAACTAAAGTTTAATGTCTAAATGTGTACAAAAAGTAGTTTAATGGTTAAATGGGACAAATATGAAAGTTGAATGGTCAAAAATGACATTAATCCATATAATTATTATAAGATCAATTGTTTCTTGATACTAAAGTTATAGTAAAATTATTTCTATATTAAGGTTACGTTTGATATAGTGAAATGAAAAGATTTTAAAAAAAAAAAAGTTAAGGATGGTATTTCAAGTGCATTCGATATTGGATGGTAATCTCTTAAACTTGATTCAAGATTTAAGAGTGCGCATCACAAATCCCGCATCTAGAAGATATCACCCTTAATAAATTTAATTTTTTTACATTTATATTTTTATTAACATTACAAATATGATATTTAAATTCAAACAAATTCACGTTTTCTAAACGCTTAAAAATCATGTGAATGTGTATTTATATAAAATTGTATGTATGTGACATGTGATATCATTCATTTAGAATGTGTAAATGTATGTGAAAGTTACCTTTGTTATGTTAATTTAAACATTTGTTTTGAAAGAAAAAATCTAAGGTTGGTACCATCCGATGCATGAGATTTTCAAAGATTCTCTTTTCAACATACATACAGACATAGATATACAACATACATACATATATACATACACACACACATATATACATACATACATACATATATACACACACATACACACAGAAATGTGTGTGTATTCACAGACGTCTATTAGATAAATTTATAACCTTCTCAAACAAGAATCAAATTTTGGATACCATTTGTTATTCTCGAAAGAAGTCCATGTACTATAAACACTATGATACTTTTATATTGCAATCTTCCTCAAAATATTACCTAAACATTTTGATTCCTTAACTTGAAAATGACTAGTTAAGCACTCATCAAAAGCTTGCTTCATATTCCACATGTATGTTTGATTTAATGATTTATCATGTAAACCTGAAAATCTTAATAACAAAAGTACTTTCAAAACAAATTTAAAAGTTGATGGGTCAAAATTGCACATTGTTACAAGTGAAGGGGATATATTCAACAAATAAAATATAGATGTTAAATATTGAGTAGTAAAACCATGAGCAAAACCTTCTTATTTTTTAATCATATACTTGTTAATTTTAATTCAATTTTATTGATTTAGACAATTTTTCAAAGATCTCAATTGGTTTCGAGGAAGAAACTTATCAAATGTTAAGGTTAGAATATTTCTATAGACACCTTTTTTAGAGGTTTCTAGATGAACTAGTAATAATTTTAAACATGTAGGTATTGAAGACCATTTTGGATAATAATAAAGGATTTTTATTAAATTGTGGCTATCTTATAATAAATTTATATACACTAAAAGTTACAAAAACAATACAATTTTGATGAAATCTTGTTAATTGATCCCTTCCACATATTGGTCCATAGGTTGACTTTTTTTTTTTTCATTTTCTAATAACTGGTTTATGTTATCTAAATCCTTTTTACGAGGATAGACAAGACACTTGTAAAAAATATGAATTAACATGTATTGTTTTAACACTTAAATTATATTTAAAAATAAAGGGTTTATTATGAAAAAATGGACTTATTTTTATGTATTTTGTGTTTTCATCTCTCCATGTTATTTTTACTCAGAAAACTCCTCAAGTTTGTTTTTTTTTTCTTTTTGATTTAGTGAAAATTGGCTATTGGAACCTGATATTTCAGTTTTAAAAAACTCGGTTTATAATCATGCTCTAACAATCAAATTTCACAAAACTCGAAAAAATTAACTTGAGAACCTTCTAGTAATAAAATTAACATTGTGAAATAAAATCATAAAAATCACAAAATATGTTAATTTTTTTCATAATAAACGTAAAACAAATTGATATAAGTGAATAAACAAGACTGAGGTTGTTGGTACCATACGCCCTAATTAAATAGCAACTCCAATCTTCTTTTCACAAACAATTGTTCAATCCATGGATCTAATTCTCAAATAAAATATTTTTAATTAATAATGTTTTTTTTAAAAGAATCTCATATGTAAACTTATTTTTTATTTGATTTGTATATGTACACTTCCATCACAAATCTCTCCTTCCCAATTTTATTCATACCTAATAACTTCTTGCGTCTCCTATCTCTATTTCTATCTATTGACAATGTCTAGTACTTACTACCTTCAACGAAGAACCAGAAAACCATTTTATAACCATTAGATTAAGTTCATCCATGATACATCATGTGATGTAACATATCTGATGCATCTCGTAATGCAACATTTAGATGCATCTCACAGATGGTAGATTGAAAAAATAATATATCCAGTCAAATTAATTAAAATGAAGGATTGTGCATCAGCATCACTTAATGCATCAGACAGTCAGTCAGAGTTGAACCACTATATATCGTAAAAGAAACTATAATGCATCATGGTAGATTGTGCATCACGATCAAATGTTGCATCACACAGCCATTCTGAATCGAGTCAGTCTGGCGGTCCAAATCGATTCAGGCTCGAAGCTGGTTTATGGTTCTCAATAAAAATAAAGATTTATTTACTTAGCTGAGGATCAAACTAAAAACCTCTATATGCGTAAGTAGCATCTCAACCATTGAATTTCAAGTCACTTTGTTATTAAATCTATTGATTTATTTTATTTAATAACAAATTTACTCTAACTTAATAAAACATTAGACTTTACTTTTTAATATATTAACTTAGGTAAGCTTTTTTAAATACTACTATTTAATATATTAATTTAATGTTACATTAAGTTAATATATCAAATAGTAAGTTTGTTATCAAAAGAACTAAGTCAATAAGTTTGATAATAAAGTGAATTGTAGCTCAATGGATAAGACGTTAGTCAATAAGTTAGAGGTTTTGGTTTGATCTTTAGCTAAGTAATTTAATATTTTATTTTTGATATAAAATATAAATAATAGACCGGCTTTGACTAAACGGACCTCTCCAAATCCGGATCCGTTTGGACTCTATGTTGACTCGACTTGGACCGATCGCGTGATACTTCAAGTGATCAGATGCACAATCATTCCCACGTGATGCGTAATGTTTTCCTTGTGATGCATTGCAATTCTACTCAAACTGACCACATGATGCATCAAGTGATCATGGTGCACAATTCTCATCACATGATGCATATATTTAGTTTTCCATAATTACCCTTAATGGAATAAACGATGCACAAAGGTAATCTCTGGTTCATCGATGCACAAAAGTTTTAAAGAAATACTTCCTAAATAGATCATAAGAAAGTTTAAACAAATTAACTTAATGATGAAAGTTTTCACACATTACATGTTCTTGTAATAGAACCTAAATTTTTTCTTAGTATAAAAACATGTGGTTGACTGGGGATGAGCATCTGGACCCAAAAGAATCGACCCGGACCAAAAAAAACCCTAAAACCGGCCGCGACCAAACCGTTATTACTAAAATTGATCCGGTTTTGATTTTTTTAAAAATACTATTTTCAGTTTTCCGGATTAGGTCCGCCGGTTTTCGGTTTTATCCCGGTCCGAACCAAACTTAAACTTTATGTTATCAATTTTAAAGTTTATGTTATATTGCTATTTTTTGTAGTCCATAAGGGAACAACAATTTTATATATGTAATTGAGCTCTTTCGTAAATACATAATCATGTTAAAGTGTTTTTAACGGTGTAAATATTTTTTTTGTTATAATAATATAGAGATAAAATATAGAAAACTTAATATAAGTAAGGTATGTTTGATTTTTTATTTTGTTCAAAGATAATGTGATAAACTTGATAATTTCACAAAGAAAATGAGTTAAGGAAGACAGATAAACAAAGCAATAAACATCTATAAAACTTGCATCGGTTCGAGAACCGAAAAACCGGACCAGACCAAATCGTATTACAAACATTGGTTTGGTTTTCTTATTTTCCTAATTTCGGTTTTCGGTTTTTTTGGTCCGGACCAGTTTGATCCAAATGCTCATCCCGCAATGAGATCTTCAAGGACTTGACATGTCACCTATTAAAAACCGACAATTATGTATCCTGTTATATTTAAAAACCTAGCAAAGTCGCCATCTGATTTGATAAATTAGGATGCGTTAAAAATTAGGATTTTTATTTATGTCCTTATAGACAGAGTACGAGGGTGTTTGGTTTTGTATTATGATGGTGATTATCAGATTATTACATTACAATAACGTAAATAATTGATTTAAAGTTTGGATTGCAATCATTAATAAGTAATTATTTACATTTATAATTAATCATACCACACTTTTTCATAAGTTAAAAAATGTTGTAAGAAGGAATCTTTTGGATTGCAGATTTTTTTACCTGGGATTTGCATTTTGTTAAAGGATTTGCATTATGCAGCATTTGCATTTGTCAGGATTTTGTCAAATAAATTGCATTATCTTATAGAAGAAATTTGTTAATCTGAAAAATGCAAGTTAACTGGGATTTAAAATCCTAGGGGGGAGGCTGGGATTTTAAATAACAAAGAATGGAAGGATTTAAGAAATCCTGGGATTTTAAATCCTTACTGAAATCTGCGAACCAAACGCAGGATTTTAAATGCAAATCCCATGAAATCCCAGGAAATCCGCAAACCAAACGCCCCCTAAGGGTATTTTGGGGAAAATAACAATTTATCTTTTCTACCTTTAAACCCTAAAAACCACTAGCCACTTACTCCTCCTCCCCATCTCTCTCATTTTATTTTCAACATCAAAATATCCAGCATCATTCTCTTCCTCCGCTCCCTCCCTCTCAAGATCTGAAAATACCACCATCGCTGCCACCAACCACCGCTGCTACCACCGCCACTTCCAACAGTCGTCACCACGCTCTCTTTCCTTCCTCCTTTATATCTCTCACGATTTGGAAGTCCAACGGTCTTGAAATGATGATTTGGAAGTCCAATGGTCAATATAAAGATCATTTGTAAGATTTTAGATCTAAAATTAATGTAATAGTTATATATATATATATATATATATATATATATATATATATATATATATATATATATATATACATATATATTGTTAAAAAAAGTTTTTGTATATGATTCACAAGATTTGAATATTTTTTTATTTAATACTGTGTTTTTAGTGTATTTTGTATAAGTTGCATACCAAGTGTTTGTTAAAATGTCTATATGAATTCTTTTTTTTTTTTTCTGTTTCAGTTCGTCTGCGACATTCTATTTAGATATGTGTTTTTTGTTAAAAGGTTTTTGTATATGATGCATAACATTTGAATTTTTCTTTTTATTTAAAATTGTATTTTTGGTGTATTTTGTATAAGTTACATACTAAGTGTTTAATAAAATATCTAAATGATATCTTTTTTTTTTCTATTTGGCTTCGTCTGTGATATTTTTATATAGATTGTGCGATACTCTATACAGAATACACGATACTCTACATATAATTCTTGATATTCTACATAGATTACGTTCATCTGTTCGTTTGTGACATTCTATATAGATTATGTGATACTCTACACAAAACACACGATACTCTACATAGAATTCATGGTACTCCACATAGAATACATGATAATATACATAGAATACGTTCATCAGTTAATTTGTTAAAACGTGTTTTTGGTGTAATTCTACATAGAATATATGAGACTCTACATAAAATACATGATAATCTACATATAATACTTTCACTAGTTAATTTGTTAAAAGCAGTGTTTTTTAGTATTTATGCGTTATATACGTTTGAACATTTTTTAAAACATTTTCAAAAAACGTTTGAACATTTTACTTTAATGATTTATGTTTTTGAACATTTTTTAATATTTAAATTATAAAAATGTTTTTAAACGTTTACTGAAAATGCTAAAAGTTATTTATCTTTAAAAAATTATAAAATCGTCAAAAAGAATTTTTTTTAATACTTTTGGAAAGCGTTTACATTTATTTTATAATTTAAAAATTCAAAAAATCTAAACTTGAAAGTTATTTTTTTTAGTTTTTGATTAATAATAGTAATTATTCATATGTCTTTATAAGTATTTTATTATTCATTTTTATGTCTTAAATTAATTTTACTAGTATTTTTATTTTTTAAATTAGTTTATTATTTAATAATATTATAAATAATAATAATAACAACAAAATTAATAATAACTGTTAAACAACTTAAGGTAATATAATCATTTTAAATGACCAAATGACGAAATCTGTAACAAAACTTTAAGCGCAAAACTGTTTGTGTAAATTTTAAAGTTAAATAATTCAATTTCTAATTTCTAATGTATCACATGTACGAAAGTTGTAATTTTTTCAAATTAAATGTTGTAGAAAGTAGGAACACATTTATATCATATAACCAGTCTATTAATCTATATAGGGATAATTTCGCAATAAACCATCAACCTACAAGCTTTTTTTCAATTAAGTCCCTCAATCAATTTTATTGTCTGATAAGTCCCTAAAGTAAATAAAAATCACGAATTTGATGTTTTTTTCAAGAAAAGTTACCGGTGACCTGTTGAGCGGGTTGCAATCGCTGACGTGGATTTTATAAATCTATGATTTTTTTCGATTAAGTCCACCAACTAAATTATTTTGTCTTATAAATCCCTTAACTAAATTATTTTGTCTTATAAATCCCTCAACTATTTTTTTTGCCACATAAATCTCTTATCTTGATAAAACTCATTTTATTTGTTGTTTTATAATTTATGTGATTGTTCAATTGACACTCACATCACACATACGTGGATGCAAAAAAACAAAACAAAATGATAAATCAAAACGATGATTTTTATTGTTTAAAGTTTAGTCGGGATAAACTAGTTAAATATATTTAAAAATTGTGGTCTAGACAAACTTAACAAAGGATCGAAATAATCATCATTTATGTTTTTATATCAAACCAACTTATGTTATCTGGAATAACAGACTTTTACAAAAAATTATTATTTTCAAACAACCATCGTCGTTTTAAAAAAAATATTATATTCAAACCAATTTATTTTGGTTTATACAAACATGACATGCTCTTTCATCGAAATAAACATCATCGTTTTTAAAAGTTTAAAACAAATTTCGTTTTATTTATAGAAAAGTTGAAATGTTTAAGTAGTTCGGGGACTTATCAGGAAAAAAAATGAAATGAGGACTTAATCGAAAAATTTTTATACTTTGATGGTTTTTGCAAAATAGGTTTAAACATGTTAACTTGTTATAACAGGTTAACGGATCAATTTAAAAGGTTTAAGCAGTTTGGGGACTTATTAGAAATAAAAAATGAAATGGGGACTTAATCGAAAAAAATTTGTGCTTTGATAGTTTTTATAGATTAATTTAAAAATAATTAAAAAATATATATATATATATATATATATATATATATATATATATATATATATATTATAGTTTTAAATCTTTAATGATGATAAATAGAAGTATAATTCTTTTTGTAGAAATTTACGTAGGATTGCAAAATAACTTGGAAAATCTGAGAGTCGTGATTCACTTTCAGATTGAAGTATTTCGATGGTACAATCGAAATCCCAATCGGATAAAACTCAGAAAAAACGAACATAGAATATGGAGTGTTTCTGATTTCTTGTACCGTGACGAAATGACCAAAATTCGCGGGTATTATTTGGCGGGAACCGCCAAAATGGCCAACCGCCATTTTAGCCGCCAAATTCGGATTCAACCGAATTTCAGGTCCAATTCG
The DNA here is from genome assembly GCA_020465985.1 of Centrapalus pauciflorus. Lineage (NCBI taxonomy): Eukaryota > Viridiplantae > Streptophyta > Magnoliopsida > Asterales > Asteraceae > Centrapalus > Centrapalus pauciflorus. Next base: position 87,951 of record JAANYP010001792.1, read on the forward strand.
GATTCATCCGAATTCCGGGTCCAATTCGGATTTAACCGAATTTCACAATAAATTTCAGCTCGACCCCAGCCAGGGGCTCTGCCCTTGGACACCGCCACCAGGGGCTGCTGCCCCTGGAATCCCGCTATCGGGGGCGCTGCCCCCGAACCCCCGGTATTTAATCTTAAACAATATTGAACAATTGTGTATTCTGCACCATCTCAACTTGTTCAATATGTAATAAGATTATTTTTGTCAAACGAGTTCGTCTCATTACACTTAAATCATATTTGTGATAAATCACCAACACTTTTCAACGAAGACAATAAATATTATTGTTAGTGTATGATGTGTAAAGATGACCTTACTACTGCATCATGACTGATTTCATAAAACACATTTGAGGGTCACACCGATGAGCACAACTGAGCAGATGCAATTAAACTATTGAATAAATGATATTGGATATTGTTTATGACACGAAATGATCATTGAGATTAAATTAATGTGTGATTAATTATATCTCAAAGTACGTCGACTAAAAGTGCAATATTAGATATTGTATTGATTTAATTGTCATTGGATGATAATTAAATAATTATCTACTCTTTTATTTAGTATTGGATATTAAATAAAAGATGCATTTATTTGAATTAATATTATCATCTATTATTAGATAATTGGATAAATAATTACAAACAAATAAATAAGAGATAATTATAAATAATTATCTAGTCATTTATATATTATTAGATAATGTATAAAAGATTAATATTATTTAAAGGGTATATAATTATAGAGATAATTATATAATGTTTAAATAATAAAGATAATTATTAAAATATATATTATATTATTATATTAGAGTTTGATTAAAACTAAAACTCTTAACTAATAATAATAATAATATATATATATATATATATATATATATATATATATATATATATATATATATATATATATATATATATATATATATATATATATATATAGATTCATGTTCAAATAAGTATCTCTTGAAATCAAGTGCACCCGAAGGTACCGACCTTAAAAAACTTTTAAAATTTTTTTTTCACATAACCATGTTTAATTTAATGTTATACGCATGATATATAAATTTCACATAGATTCACACTTTCTGTGTCGTTAAAAATTATGTGAATGCACAATGCATATTTATGTGAATGGTCATCCATGTGAATGGTCATTTCATACCATGTGAATGGTGTGAATGACCATTCACATGATCTTTTTTTTTTACCATTCACAAGATTTATGATGTTACTCTTTTTAAAAAAAAAGTCTTATAATGTTGTCTTATACATGCCTATTAAAAAAAATATGTGTGAATGTTGGGAAATAGTTTAAGTGTGCTCAAACTGTTAGTTAGACTTCTCAGACTGTTAGTAGATTTTAAATGTAAATGCAAAGTTCATGCTGCTAGTTGAAGAAACTCGAGCTGCCAGTGTAAAAGTTCAAGCTGCCAGAGCAAATCAACTCAAGCTGCTCAGTTCATGCTGTCAAGTGATTCAAGCTGCTCAACAGTTTCATAAACAGAAAGTGCTGATTTTCAGGAAAAGATATCTACATGAAGATTCCAGCATATCTACTATCAGAGAAGTCATCATTCGTCAAGGAAACATATCAAGAAGCAATATAAATACATAGAATAGGACTTTCTATTGTATAGGAGTTTTCTGCATATTTTAAGTCTGTAATTGCTTTATTGATAGAGTTTTCATAAGCCTCTAAGGTTGTAAAACCCTAAGAACAGTCTGTGTTCTTCGTCTAATCAAACAGATTAGAGGTGATTGTAATCGTTGAATTCAGCAATACAAACAGTCTTGATTAATTCTTGTGTGTTTATTCATTATTGATTCTGAAAGTTTTTGTTAAAATAATTAAGTGTTATTCCGCAAACTTCTTGATTAAACTTTGATTCAAAGCAAGATTATTGATTTATACTCTGATAAATTCAAATCAGTTAGTCTTGGTAATTCAGATTTAGATCCTGACAAGTGGTATCAGAGCCAGGTTTGTAAAAACCAGGTTGTTCAAACCAGGTTTTTCAAACCAGGTTATTCTTTGTTTTTTCAAAGTCAAAAACTTTCTTTTAAATTTTTAATTGTTTTGCAATGGAATTTGAAAATAGCAGCAGTGGATCTGGGCAAGGACTCAAAGTGCCTATGCTCAAGCCCACTGAGTTTGAGATGTGGAAACTCAGGATTCAACAGCATATTCAATTCATTGATTATGCCATATGGGAAGCTGTTGAATTTCCTCCTGTAGTTGATCCAGAACTTGATGATGAGGGAAAACCAGTCAAAACTCCTCCAAAAATTGAACTTGAAAGGAAGGCTAGAATGAATGAAGTGAAAGCACTTACACTGTTACAAATAGCCATTCATAATGCTTATCAACATCAGTTCAAAAAGTTTTATACTGCTCATTCTCTTTGGAATGCCTTAGAGAAGAGGTTTGCTGGTAATGCCAGTACCAAGAGAAATCAAAAGGACCTCTTGAAACAGCAGTATGAAAACTTTTCTGGTGGCAAGAATGAAAACCTTACTCAAATTTTTGACAGGTTCAACAAACTGATAAGTGAACTGGAAAGTGCAAAGGTCAATCTGGATCAAGATGAAGTCAACCGAAAGTTTCTCAGATCTCTTGGAGAAGAATGGACAGTCTATGCTGCACAATGGAGAACAAAAGACACTCTTGATGAGATAGAATTGGATGATCTGTATAACAGTTTAAGAGTGTTTGAGACTGAGATTGATGCTAAAAAGAAATCCTTTTCTTATAATCACAATACTGCTCTTCTGTCTTCTGAAAAATCTAATAACTGTGATTCTTTCTGAGGTGGTGATGGCAACTCTGCTGAAACTCACTATGAGGCTTTTGTTGCCAATGATGGATTATTTGCTCTAAATGTTGAAGACTTGGAACAAATTCATCCAGATGATCTTGAAGAGATGGATTTAAAGTGGCAACTTGCAATGCTGACCATGAGGGCCAAAAGATTTCTTAAAAGAACTGGAAGGACCAACTTTCAAGCCAAAACAGAAGGCAAACTGGCTTTTGATAAATCAAAAGTGGAATGCTATAAATGTCATAAGCTTGGTCACTTTGCCAGAGAATGTAGATCTCAAGGTCAACAACCATCAAGGACTTCACAGCCCATTCAAACATCATCATCAACAGCACTTGTCTCTCAAGAAGACAATGTGTTTGACTGGAGTGATCAGACAGAGGAAGAATTTCAAAATCAAGCTCTAATGGCAGAAACATCAAATGTCTCCTCCACTGAACTACCATCTGAGGTAAATTCTAAACTCTGCTCTCAATCATGCAAAAATATGGTTAAAAAGTACAGAGATCATAATGAGAGCATGTGCAAAACTTTAGCTAAGATGGAAGAAAGAAGATATGAATACATGCAAGCCATAGAAGATCTGGAAAAACAGATCAATGATTATAAGGATAATGAGATTCAAATGGGCTATGATAGAACCTATCATGAGTGGGAGAAAAAGGAACTAAATAAGAAAATAGAATCTCTGAATAAAAAGGTAGAAGAGACTGAACAAAAGGTGTTAGAGGCTAATAAGAAACTAGAATCTGTTAACATAGATCTAGGAAACTTTAAGTTAGCAAATCAAAAGCTGGAACACCTAATGGAAGTCCAATTTAAAGATAGAGTAAAATCTCAGGTTAATCCCAAAGAAGGAATAGGATACAGAGCTACTCCACCTCCATACAACAACAAGTACATTCACCCAATGAGTGAGGTTGCTGATAGACTTGTCAATGAACCACTAGATGAGTCTATGACCATTGTAGATCCTATCCTTGATGACAGTCTTAAATCAAAGGAAGATAAGATTCAAAATAAAGACTGTGACACAATGAGTGCACCCATAGAGATCCAAGCTCCCAGTAAGAAAGGGAAAGAGAAGATGAGTGTATGCAATGCTACTCCACAAGTTCCTGTACATTCTAACTGTAACATTGCATCTTCATCAAAAGGAAATAAAAGAGGTAAAATTGTTTCTGTCTGCACATGCCAAAAGCATGGTGTTCAAAAGTTTCCAAAACAACAGCAGGTAAGAGGAAATCAGAGAAACAAGAACCAGAAATTGGCAGAAAAGTCTGGTTCTCCAATTCAAACTGTCAAAAGATGTTTTCACTGTGGAAGGAAGAATCACTTAGCCAAGGATTGTTTTTATAAACCAGCTGTTGCAAAACAGACTGTGCATCACACAAAATCAAATCCTATTCAGGCAAAGCACTCAAAAGTGAAACCTTCCACATCAGTTCCAAAGAAAACAGTTGATCACAGGTTTTCAAAAGTTAATAAAAAACAGTCCACATATCAAAAACAAGTTTTGGCAAAGCCTAAATCAAGTTTTAAACAAATATGGTGTGTCAAGGACAAATCTGATGCTCAAACTGCTAATGCAAAAGATCAGACTGCTAAGTCAAAATCTGATGCTGTTAGTGCAAAAACTGAAGCTGTTAGCACTACAAACACAGCTCAAGCTGCTGAGCATCAATCTGGAACTGCTAGTGAATCATCTGAGACTGTCAGAAGAAAAGATGATCAAAATAGTTGGATACCTCATATTATCACCAAATACTCTCCAAAGACTCCATCAGTAGATCTCACTAAATATAAGAAGTCAAAAACAGTATTTAGTTATGTCAATGTACAAGGCCAACCCAAAACCAATTTGGTTTGGGTTTACTCCACTACTGACTAAGCTGTTATTTGTGCAGGGCAACCACAGGTCTCCTCAAAGAACAAGATGGCATTTGGACAGTGGATGCTCTAGGCACATGACAAGCAATTCAGAATGCCTGTCAAATTTCAAAGGTTTTGATGGAGGTTTTGTTGCATTTGGAGGCAACTCAAAAGGAGGTAAGGTTACAGGTAAAGGTACTGTTAATGGAGGCAACATGACATTCCATGATGTTCTGTATGTTGAACAGCTTAAGTATAATCTATTAAGTGTCTCTCAAATCTGTGACAAACAAAACATTGTTTTGTTCACAGACTCTGAGTGCATTGTTCTTTCAAAGGATTTCAAAGTTCCTGAAAATCTTGTTTTACTAAGAACACCAAGAAAGGACAATGTCTACTGTCTGGACACAGATCTTTTGACTAAATCAAATACTTTAAGCTGTTTGATATCCAAAGCATCATCCAATGAGTCTGCTCTTTGGCATAAAAGGATGTGTCACATGAACTTCAAGTCCATGAATGCTTTAGTTAAAAAGAATCTGGTAAGAGGCTTACCACAAAAGGAGTTCATTTGTGATGATCATTGTGTAGCATGCCTTAAAGGTAAGCAACTCAAAACTTCTCATAAGGCCAAAGAAATAAATTCAATCTCATCTGTTCTTCAGCAGCTTCATATGGATCTATTTGGTCCAACATCTGTTTTGAGTTTGAATAAAAGGGCTTACTGTTTAGTTATTGTTGATGATTTCACCAGATTTACTTGGGTTTATTGCTGAGCTAGTTAAGTCTTTTATTCTTAAGATAGAAAACCAATCCAACTCCAAAGTTAAGGTGATAAGATCAGACAATGGAACTGAATTTAAAAATCACATTCTAAACAGTTTCTGTGAGTCCAAAGGCATTGCAAGACAATATAGTTCACCAAGAACACCACAGCAAAATGGTGTAGCTGAAAGAAAGAACAGAACATTAATTGAGGCTGCTAGAACAATGTTAGCTGATTCAAATCTGCCAATGACTTTCTGGGCAGAAGCTGTTAATACAGCCTGTTATGTTCTGAATAGGGTTCAGGTTGTCCAATCACAAGGGAAAACTCCCTATGAGTTACTCCATAACAGAAGTCCCCTAATAGCTTTCTTCAAGCCTTTTGGATGCCCATGTACTATCCTTCACACTAAGACTCACTTAGGGAAGTTTGAAAGTAAAGCTGAAGAAGGATTCTTTGTAGGATACTCAATTCAAAGCAAAGCCTATAGAGTATATAACAGTGTGTCTAAAACAATTGAAGAAAGTGCCAATGTTGAATTTAATGAAAATACTGCTAATATCAAAGGCACTGGTCCTGATTGGTTGTTTGATTTAGATTCACTAACAAATTCTCTGAGCTTTGTTGAGTATACTGCAGAAGCTGATGCATACAGGGTTGAAGCTGCTAACACAAATTCTCATGATGCCAATACATCTTCTCAAGCTGATGGCACAAAGTTTCAGACTGCTGCAGATTCACCAAGTTGGGATGATTACACCACTCTACCACTTCTGTCTTGTGATCCTCCAGGGGTCCTGAATGCTCCACTTAATGCAAATCCAGACACTGCAGTGCCATCCCCAAGTCCTGAAATCACAGCTCCAACACAAAAGGAAACAATCCCAGATTCAAGTCAAGCTGTTCCAGAAACTGAACCATTCACTGGTTCTGATGGAGATGATACAAATCTTGGAACTTCTTTTCAAACAGAGAGAGAGCCCACACTAAGAGTTCACAAGTATCACCCTCTCAATCAAATACTGGGTGATCCAAGCACTCCTGTTCAAACAAGGAAAATGGTTCACAATGAGACTGCTGCTGCTGAACAAGCAGTTCCTGAATTCAGTCTAGCTGCTTTTGAACATGCCTGTTTCATGTCTCAACTGGAACCTAAAAAGGCATCAGAAGCATTAAAAGATTCATCTTGGATTGAGGCAATGCAAGAAGAGCTTCTACAGTTCAAGATCCAGAATGTATGGACTCTGGTGGATCTTCCTAAAGGAAAGAGAGCAATAGGTACAAGATGGGTGTTCAGAAACAAGAAAGATGAGAGAGGGATAGTCATCAAGAACAAAGAAAGGCTAGTAGCACAAGGGTACACTCAAGAAGAAGGCATAGATTATGATGATGTATTTGCTCCAGTAGCAAGAATTGAAGCCATCAGACTATTTCTAGCCTATGCAAGCTTCAAAGGATTTAAAGTGTATCAAATGAATGTTAAGTCTGCTTTTCTGTATGGGACAATTGAAGAGGAGGTATATGTGTGTCAACCTCCTGGATTTGAAGACTACAAGTATCCAGACAAGGTGTACAAGCTAGACAAGGCTCTCTATGGTCTCCATCAAGCTCCCAGAGCATGGTATGACACTCTATCATCATACCTTTTACAGAATGGATTCAAGAGAGGCACTCTGGACAAAACACTTTTCACTAAGTCCATCAAAGCTGAGATTCTACTTGTCCAAATCTATGTTGATGACATCATCTTTGGCTCAACAAATGATTGTCTGTGCAAAGAATTTGAGACCCTAATGCACAAAAAGTTTCAAATGAGTTCAATGGGAGAACTCACATTCTTTCTAGGGCTGCAGGTTAAACAGAAGCCTACTGGTCTATTCATAAGTCAATCAAAGTATGTCAAAGACATACTGGAAAAGTTTGGCTATCAAGAGACAAAGGTTGCAAGCACTCCAATGGATCCTCATAAACAGCTCCATACAGACAAAGATGGCATAGATGTGGACATTCATCTATACAGATCCCTTATAGGATCTCTCATGTATCTAACATCTTCTAGACCTGATATAATGTTTGCTGTCTGTGTTTGTGCTAGGTTTCAATGCTCTCCAAAGGATTCTCACTTGGTTGCTGTTAAGAGAATCTTTAGATACCTTAAAGGCCAACCACATTTAGGCCTATGGTATCCTAAAGACTCTCCTTTTGAACCAACTGCTTATTCTGACAGTGACTACGGTGGTTGCAACATTGACAGAAAATCCACAACTGGTGGATGTCAATACTTAGGAGCAAGATTGGTCTCTTGACAATGCAAAAAGCAAACAACTGTGTCAACATCATCCACTGAAGCAGAATATGTAGCAGCTGCAAGCTGCTGCTCCCAGGTAATGTGGATTCAAAATCAACTAAGAGACTATGGTATGAATTTCTTATCCACTCCTATTTATATTGACAACTCAAGTGCAATCAGCATTGTGCAAAAACCCAGTGAAATTCCCAAAAACCAAGCATATAGAAATCAGATTTCACTTCATCAGAGATTGTAATGAAAAGAAGTTAATCCAAGTTACCAAAATACATACAGATGATCAGTTAGCTGATCTATTTACAAAACCTTTTGATGTAGGAAGGTTCACTTTCCTAGTATCAAATATTGGCATGGTAAACATGGATTAATTGGTTTTCGTTATTATCTACTCAGTATGCTTATTTAAGGGGGAGACACTGTTTCATTGAAAAGATGCATAAGTTTTAAACTAACAGCATGAGTATTTTCTCATGCTACTAGTTCATTTTCTCATGCTGTTCGTTGTTTTCACTTGATCTGTCAAAGTGTGCAGGGTATTTGGGTAATTTCTCAAACGTGTGCGCGGGACCCAACCTTTTTCGAAACCTTTAAAGGTCCCGGTTTCGTTCAGTTGTAACTACCAGTTACATATTCTTCTTCCACAACCTCTTGCTTTCTCTCTGAACGAATCACACATTCTTCTTTCAAACCCTAAACCGCCGTTTCTTCATCAATGGAGTTTGTAAAAGAACACAACTGCCTCCCATACACCCTAAAACACTCTGAACTTCAACCGTTTCATGCAATGATGGATTTCCTCAGGCACTCCCATGTCCATTATGCCCTATCCATTAACCCTACTATATACATCTCCCATATTGAACAGTTTTGGAATCATGCATCAGTTCAAACAATCAATGGAGTGCCTACCCTCATATCCAAGATTGATGGAACTATCATCAATATCACTGAGGAATCCATCAGACATCACTTGCATCTTCAAGATGCCTCAGGTATAACCGACCTATCCCTTCAAGCTTTACATTTTGGTCTTCAAAATATTGGTTATAGGGGTCCTGCTGATTCTTTTACTTTTCTTAAGGCACACTTTTCTTCTAAATGGAAATACCTTGTGCATATTATTCAGCAATGTTTAAGCCCCAAAAGAACTGGTTGGTCTGAGTTTTCTTCAAATATTGCCACTGCCTTAGTGTGCTTTTCTACTGGCCAACAGTTCAATTTTTCTAACATGATTTTTCAGGGAATGTTAAGGCATCATTCCCTAAAGACTGGGAAATTTCTCATGTATCCTAGGTTTTTGGCAGAAATTATTGCACACACCTGCACAACTCCACATTTACATAAACGGATACATGTTTCCCATAGGCACTCATTGTCTTCAATCAAAAGGCTGTTAAAGCCAAGTGCCAATTTTGTAAGTATAGATGTTCCATTGCCCTCTGCAATGATGAACATCATTCCAGGAAACAGAGGAGAGGGTCCTGAGCAGACACAGCCCAACATTCCTGCTTCACCCCCAGGACCCCAACCCACTCCTCATGATACAAATATTCTATCTGATCCTTTTGTACAGCCAAAACGTCCACTAAGATACTTATATAAAAGGAAAAGGGGACCAGGAGCTCCTTCCTCCTCCTCCCCTAGACAAGAGCCATATATCCCTGTGCAGGAGGATACTTCTGCACAGAATATCCAAAGGGAACCAGTTGAGGAAACTCCCATCCTCTCTCAGGAGGTGAACATCTCTTCAGAGATGGTTCATATGGGTTCTGTGGCTGGCACTACTGATGTCTCTGCACAAGAGGCACAAGACAGGGCCAACATAGCTAAGACCACGCCCATGGCAACAACAAGTGTGCAAACACAAGCTGGAAGTCCCCAGAACCAAGAAAAGAGGGGCCCAGAAGTTTCTACTTCTGGTCTTAATGTCAGTGATAGATCACAAGCACCCCAGGTGTTTTCTGATCTTGAGACAAGTCTGCAACTCATGCTCTTGACGGATCCCAAGCTGAAACCTGTTGTAGCCATGTTGGAATATCAAATGTCCATCATTGCTGCACAGGGGGCTCAAATTTTTGCACTCAAACAGGCAGAGGCTGCTCAGAATAAGCGCATGGATTATCTTCACAAAGGGTTCACCCTCTGTGGAAATAAGATCATGAAAATAGAGCAGATGATTCAAACCCATGGGGCAAAGGTTAGGTTGTAGGTCCTTCTGACCAACCACATGCTCTCAAAAAGGGGGAGAATCGGAGGTTCCCAACAGTCCAAGCAGCTCCAACAACAACAGTCCAAGCAGCATCAACAGTTCCAGTTTCTAGCCGCCAGTCCCAAACAGCTTCTCAAGCTGTTGCCTAGAAACTCAAGCTGCTCCTTCAAAAGCTACTGATTGTGATCAGGGAAGGCCATTCAAGCGCCATCAAGTACAGTCCCCGCTACATCATCTGCTGCAAGGACAAGCGGCAAGGGCATTCTTTGAGTCTCCAAAGCATTAAATTTTCCTCCAAAGAAGCCCAAATTGCCTTTGATGCTGAAGTTGCCAAAAGAATAGAGAAGAACAGGACAAAGAATTGATCAGTAGCCCAAACCCCAATGGATGATGAGGAGACTTAGGAGGGATTACAAAGGGGGGGGGGTTAAACAAGGAAGAAAGGGAAT